>CALYLW010001715.1:41235-141749 GCA_944989445.1 Ampullaceana balthica | reverse complement strand
AAAAAGTCGTTTAAAAAACATTTTGAAAGTGTTTTTTATAAAAAGTACTTTATATCGAAATTGATTGCAGAACATATTATAGATTTCTTTAAATAAAATAAACAAAAGCGACGTTGTTAACTTAATGTAGCAATATTTTTTTAATGGAATGTAGATTAATGTCAAATGTATTAATTTTACATGTTTCTAAAATCTTACTGCTCAATATTTATTTTCGTAATGCGAAATTTAAAAATGTAAAACTATTCTACACTTTCTGTACGTCATTGATAGATATTAATTTTTAAAAAAAAATTATATCTTATCTTATCTGTTACAGACGCTCCTTGTATACAGAAGATTATTGCGTCCACGCTTATATATGGTTTATGTTTAGTCCTGCATTCTTATTAGAGTTTTAAATGTTGATAAAGTGTTGGCTTTCCTGGTTTCTTCAGGCAAACCATTCCACGCCCGAATTCAGGACGGGAAGAACGAAAATGTGTTTGTTCTTGCATACGGAATAAGAAAGGTGTTTTCATCCTTATGTCTATCTGAGGGTTGTATTAAGTTATCTTTATGTTTTATTTCTTCATTAGAATTAATTGCTTTATGTATGATTACCTCTTTACTTTTGGTCTTCTATCCTCTAGTGCAGGGGTGGCCAGACCTGTAGTAACTGAGAGCTATTTTAAAATATATAAAAATGTTGAGAGCCGCCTTGCAGCACTATGGGTCATTAAAACTGGCCTGTGAATGTTCCAGTAATCCGTGTAACATATCTTTCATAAATTGACGAGAGCCGCAATGTGAACACAGAAGAGCCGCATGCGGCGCGAGAGCCGCGGTTTGGCCACCGTTGCTCTAGTGTTTCAAGGTTTAATGATTTAACTAATGGTGTTATTCTTGTCAGTCTTGAATATTCTCCAGTAATGAATCTGTCAGCTCTTTTCTAGTTTTTCAATGTTTTCTTTGGTGGATGGGTCCCATACAGAAGATGCATATTCTAGTACAGGTCCCACCAAAGTGAAGTAGCATTTTAGTTATATATCTCTATTACCTTTGTATAATTTTCTTTTTATAAAGCCTAAGGTTTTGTTTGATTTTTTAATAACTTCATTGACATGGGGATTCCATGATAGTTTCTCATTTATTATGGCTCCTAAGTATTTTGCATCTTTAGTCTGGGTCAGTTCTTTTCCATGAATGAAATATTTTGAATTTATTTGTTTCTTTTTCTTTGTTACTATAGTACTTCGATTTAATATGACTAAAAACGTGGGGCAGCGCTTATGAGGTTTAACATATGCGGTTCACTCATTCTCTCACTTACAGATCTCTCTTTTGCCTTCTAAATTAGAAATCTTTAATTTTTATACCAAACACCCGCCCCACGTTTTTAGTCATATTAAATCGAAGTACTTGAACTTATAAGTTTTAAATTATATTCTTCTTTTTAGTCCACTTATAAAAACGTAGTTTTTAAAAATCATTTTTTTACCTTTATTTATTTTATTCTTTTTAGTCCACTAATAAAAACGTGGTTTTTAAAAATATTCTTTTACCTCTATTTATTTTACCAATCACCTCATCAGCGCCCGCCCAACGTTTAATAACAAAGCGATGAGGTCACGGGGTGAACTCGCCACGTGAAATTAAACTACGGCAGGTGGGTACAGATGCTTATATAAAGATAAACTAAATGCATTAATTTAATTACGGTACATTCGATCGATCTGAAATTTGATACAATGTATTGTCATCCAAGATCTATCTGAGGTAAACTTTTGAGCTCTCTAGGACCATCAGAAATGGTTTAATTTTACGTTGGCAGATTTGAAAAATTGTGGACAGACAAACAATGCCACAGGAACGAAAGCGAGTTAATAAAACGTGGTTAATAAAACGTGGTTAATAAAAAAAACGTGGTAATAAAGGTAAAAAGGATTTTTAAAAACAAGTGTACTAAAAAGAATAAAATAATTTTAAATTTCTAAGTTCACGTGGTTTAATTTAATATGACTAAAACGTGGGGCGGGCGCTTATGAGGTTTAGCATATGCATCTCACTCATTCTCTCACTTATAGATCTCTCTTTTGCCTTCTAAATTATAAATCTTTAATTTTTATACCAAACATATAACTCTTTTCGAACGTTCCACATAAAATTGTTTAATATGATAATAAATGAATCAAATAAATAAAACAAATGAAAGTTCTGTATTACGTTATTTTTTAATCTGATGTGTATTTATTTTGAAAACTTCCTTCATTTTTGACGGGTGATAAAATTCTAGTATGTTTATAAAAAGTATTGTCAATAAAATAAGCACCTTATTGCGTGACAGGAAAGGTTATTCAATATAATATGCACCACGACAGTATCGCAAAAAAGAGTTAACATGTTACATAAAGATTAATAAAGATAATCTAAAAATTCATTAATTTAATTACGGTACTTTCAATTTATCTGAAATTTTAATACTTCATTTTTATCATCGGCACAAGTCTGCCTTTAAAATTTCAGCTCGCTGGCTTACGAGGAAGTGGGATAAAAATCGATCCAAAGTTTTTTCGGCACCGCCTCAAGCAAGCAAGACACCGAGTTAATATAAAGGATTTAATAAAAGAACGCGTTGATGAGTTGCAAGAAAATATTCGTTTATAATATCATGATGTAACATACTAAATGAAGAATTTAGCAATTGCGGGGCCCTATGCGGATTAGTATGTCAAAAGGATTGCGCGGAGCCCAGTTTGGGTACGGATAAGGTATTAATAAGGATAATAAGTGAAAACTAAGATAGGTGGGGCCTATGAAAGCGCAGGGCCCAATGCGGCCGCATGGGTTGCAGTGGCGTAAGACCAGCCCTGGCTATACCTACACTACAAAAATAGGCATTATGTTAGAAAAACGGTGGAAAAGGCTCCCCTGATCTATTGAAATATATTCAAAAGTATAGATTGGAAAATTCAGTACCCAACATTCAGTGGTGGACTGGGGAGTTCAAGCGGCCCTGGAAAAAAAAAGCGGCCCTATCTTCATAACTTTTATTTTCCTTGCGCATGTTTTCCATCCAAACCTGAGGGCCGAGGCCTCCAAAGTCATTGATCACTTTACAAATTACAATACACAATAACAAAAAAACGATAAATTGCATTTATAATTTATATTTATAATTAAAATATCAAGAATGGGTCAATTCAAGCTATAAATCAATTTATTCGGACTCACTGTGATGGTATTTATAGTGTAAGCAACTTTATTAAGCTGGGTGCCATTTCGGCTACATGATCTATAATTGTGTCATTATTCAGTTCACTTAAAACATTGGTTTCTGTTTACATAAGCATAAAATCTTCAAGGTGTGTAGACGACAAGGAGCTTCGCAAGCGATTCTTAATGTATTTCAGTCATGGCAGGCTCTAGAGTATGCGGGGCCCAAGGCAGCATACGATATGCGGGACCCCGAGCCCAAGGCAGCAAATGAAGAGCGAGACTCATGCAAACATTTGCATTTCTACATATATCAAATGATATGAAATAAAATATATAAGTAAAATGTAAAATAATCTATTTTTTAAAAAGGACACGCTTTTATTTACAAAAATTTACAGACTGAAACGCACTGATCTCCCCTGCCCTTGATGTAAACACGGGAATTCGGTAAACCAGGGCTGGAGTGAAACCAGTGAGGCGTGGAGGTCAACTCTAGCTGACGACTATACATTCTAAATAGTGATAAATAGAGATAAACTAAAAATTGATTAATTTAATTACGGTACATTCGATCGATCTGAAATTTTGATACAATGCATTGTCATCCAAGATCTATATGTGGTAAAATTTTGAGATCTCTAGAACTATTAGAAGTGGTTTAATTTTACGTTACAAGATTTGAAGGAAGGATACAACATACAAACATTGTGACTTAAAAAAAAGCGTGTAATAAGAAAAACCCGTAAAAAACCAAGTTTTTGACTATAAATCCTTTATGTACGAGAAGAATTTAAAAGAATGTTCATTATAATACGCAGCGCCAGACCATCCAGAAATACAAAATTGCAGTTGTGTCGTAAAACATGTTTAATATAATGCGCACCGATCAGGAATATGTTTATAAAAAGAGCTGTCAATAAAATACGCACCTTATTGCGCGACAGAAAGGTTGTTCAATATAATACGCACCGCGACGCTCTATCTAAAAAAATAGCATGATACATAGGAATAAATAAAATAATCTAAAAAATCAATAATTTAATTACGGTACATGCGATCGATCTGAAATTTTGATACATTGTTTTTATCATCGGTACGAAACTGCCTGCAAAATTTCAGCTCGCTATCTTGCGAGCAAGTGGGTTAAAAATCGATCAAAAGTTTTGGCGACAAGCAAGCAAGCAAGCAAGCAAGCAAGGTCGGTCGGTCGGCCGCAGACACCACGAGTTAATATAAAGGATTTAAAAATAAGCATTACTTAAATTTTTATCTATAACAGCATTGACACATCAATGATTACAGTTTTTTTTTGAAGATCCTAAATTCAAAAAATATTTAAATAAATAAAATGTTTTGTTTTGGTATGCTAATTAGACAGTTTATATATATATATATTATATTATACAATTAAAAAATTAAACTATATACACTAGCGTTGGTTTGGTTGTATCGTCTACTTCCACCTTGTTTGTACAACTCATAAGTAAATCTTGCAAGCTTTCGCGGCTGTAAGATCATCTGAAATACTGGTAAGTTGAATATTGTCAAGATCTTTAGCCACATCAGTCTCAATTGTCAAAATAGCTAAGTTACTGAGCCGATCTTGAATCATTGTTTCTCCCATAAAGGTTTTAATAAGTTTTAGTTTCGAAAATCTTCTTTTTTCGGAAGCCGAAGTGACAGGGATAGTTGGACGTGTTAGAATTGCAATGTGTGTGTTAGGAAAGTCACTATAATGCTTTTTTACTGAAAGAAACTGCAAAGTATTAACAGGATCGTTGTAGGTTACAGCAGGAATTATAGAACTCAATGATTGCAACTCTTCAGCAAGCATGAAACCATCAAGGTCCTCACTTTCGCAGGCAGTGAGCTTTTCTCAAGATTCATACATACATCAATTCAGTACATCATTGTTTTGTAATTGATGAAAGTTTTTAAGAAATGCAAAACGAGTCATGATGCCTTAGTATTTGTTCAAATGACATGTCCATTGACATTATTGCATATCAAAAGCCTGGTTAAAAAATCTGTGCTAATTTTTTCTTGTGCATCTACAAATCCTTCATCTTTTCCTTTATATCTAAATTGTTTTATTTCTTTTTTAACTGGGTTCAAATGAGTTCAACTTCTATGTCTGTGGCAATTTCTTTTGCAAATGCTATTGCTGTTTCAAAACCGCGATTTCAGTAAGATTTCCACCAATTTGCCAGTATGTTCTATGCTCTCAACTTCAATTACTAGACCGACAGAAATATTTTGTAATTATTTGCTGATATAATTAAACTGGAACAATATGTCGTACAAAAAAAGCATTTGAAACAATGAAATTGAAGTTCTTAAGTTGTTTGCACAAAGACTCTGCTTCACTTCAAACTTTTGTATCACTACTTTGCTATGGTACTTTGAAAAGTGCATCATCGATTTCTCCTGCTTGATATTGCAATACTTTTACGCTTTCCACATAGCTTTCCAATTTTGTTTCACAAAGTTTTTTCACCGAAATATTTCAAACATTTTTGGAATATAAAAACCATCGCTTTGTTGAAGCAGAAAATAAAATATAGATTCGTTAAATTTTACCACAAAACGTCATTGCATCAGGACAAGTTTTTAGCATATAACAGCAGCAAGTTGTAGCTGTGAAAGGTACAAAGGGTAAAAAATACTTTGGGATTTAATTGCACGCCTTACTTATGCCTATCATGTTCGCACCGTTGTCGTATCCTTGACCGCAGATATCAGAAACATCTAAGCCCAATTTTCTCAGTTCCAATAATAAGACATCAAGCAGTTGTTGCCAGGTACTTTCTTCCACTTCTAGAAAACGTATCAAGTGCTCATAAGTTACTTCAGAATATCCACATCCTTAGCTTACATAGTGCATTGTCACTGACATCTGTTCTTGGTGACATTGGCACGGTGTGCAATCAAGTATTACTGAAAATGTATTTAGCTGATTTTAATCTTCCTACAATAATTTTCCTTACCTTAGTTCCTATCGACTAAATGATTTCGTTCTGAATGCGCTTTCCTAAAGTAGTGATCATGAATTTCATCAATTTTTATTCTTCATATATGTTCCTGCAAGACCGGAACAGATTTTGCCAGCAATTCGACGAGACCCAGAAAGTTTCCCTTGTGTGCCTGACGTATTTATCAACTGAACTACGAAATAGCAGAGCGAGAAATTGGACAAAGGCCATGAGACGTTGAAATACACTATGGCAACGAACCTTTTCACGGTTTATTATTTTTTGGCTTGGCTTGTCAATTGTCCTTGTTTTACTAGCCTGTTTTTCATCTCAAACCATTCCAAAGTCATGTCATATGTCCCTTAAATTTATCATGATCAGACAGTGTAACACATGTTTATTTCACTTACCATAGCAAGTTAAAATTAAAGCCTAAAAGTGTCGCTCTCTTTTTAAAATGTTCTGAATACATAAATGATTACTACAATACCCTAGTAAAAATACTTTTTGCATTATGATTTAGGATGATTATAATATTTTATTATATTAGTACGGAATTCGTCTAAGTATTTTATCCTGAAAAAATAACTATAAAGTTTTCTTGATACGTTGTTATAAAAAAATGTATTGTGTAAAAGAACTAAAATTGTGAAAAGTAGTAAAAAGTTTAGTCAAAGCGCGGGGCCCAAGACGGTTGTCTCGTTCGCCTTGCCCTATGGCCAGCCCTGATTTCAGTTTAAAGAAAGGTCTCTCACAAGCTACTTGGGTAGACGACAGAGTCAATAAGAATGTATATGCACTAAAGAGATGTTTGTATGTTTGCCCATAGAAACTGTATTTATGTAGTACAGAAAAGCAGCACATGAATTTTTTGCCAGATTAATTATTATTATAACACCGTCCTAGCGGCCCAACGGGAATTTTCCCGGTGTCCCGGCGGCCCAGTCCACCCCTGCCAACATTATAATTTTGCTTTAAAAAAATACCGCAAAGGTTTACTGGATTTCCTGGGGGAAAAAACGAAACAATATCAGAATTTTGTCAATTTCTCGCCAACCATAACATCTATCGGGTTGAAACAAACGCCAAACGATAGCTAAGAATATTCAGAAGAATTTTGGAGAAGGAATTTATGAAAAATCTCTTTTCGTTCGACTCCCGTAATTTTAGCAGCAATTTGTAGATAGCAATTTTTTTCGTTACCAGTCGGTATTATTGATTTGAAATGACTATTAATGTATACCAGAATGATAGTTAATGGGGTTTTCCCACTTTGTGAATGCTAATGTTAGCTTGTTGCGCGGTGGGCATTATATTGACACATGTTTAGAATGGTCATTATAATACGCAGCGCATGACAATCCAAAAATCCAAAATTTTATTTATGTCTCGTAAAACATGCTTAATATAATGCGCGCCAATCGGAATATTATTTTTAAAAAGTGTTGTCAAGTGTTGCACCTTATTGCGCGACAGGAAAGATTAACTAAACAACACATATGAAGACCACAAGGGAAAAAACGGCTAAGTGACATTTTTGAATTTTTTTAGTTACATCCTGTATCTGATAGATGGTCATAAATAGATGTCCTGAATAAGGTTTTATGAAAAAAAATTATGTCTCTAACCCAATTAAAAATTCAAATCTATTTAGTTAATTTATTAGAAATATGTATACTTTTGAACTTTAAAACTTGAATAACTCAAAACTACAAAAATGTGACATAGCCGTTTCTTCCCTTGAGCTCTTCATATTTAAACGATAAACGTAGCTTTTGTGTATGTTACTGTCATTTATGTTGTACTTCTGTTATGAAAGTTGCACATTTAATACATTGATACTTATATGTGTATTATTGTTTTTATGTGAAGCGCCAGTTGCTTACTGGGGTACAGCACTATATAATATGTACATTTTAACTTTATTATTATTTCGTTTATTAACCCAATCCGTTTGTCCATGATGTCCAGTTGAGATGCGCTCGCCGACCTTGACCCGGGCCCTCTACTATGTCGGCGTGTTCTCCAGCTGGACCGTCACGTCCTACCTGTGCCACCTGTTCGCCAAGAAGTTTCTAACTCTATTCACCGCCAGCTTTGAGATCAACTTCTGGACCAGTTTGGCCGGCGCTGTGACGATCACACTCATTCAGACATGTAAGGAGGTTGTGTTCATCGTTTATTTATTACTGTGTTTGTTTTGACCAATGTAAATGTCACATAGCCGAGTGGGCGTGACCTTATTAACTCTGTCTCACAATAAATCTCTGAGGCACTGTTTGAATAACATAACTTTTAATCACTTCTTCTATTTACATTAATTTACATCGAGTATATATCACGTCCGTAAAATGGAATCATACACTCAGTCGCCATCTTCTCAATCTCTCTCTATCTGATCTCCATCCGACCTTCTCACAACTACACACCTCCTGTTCTCCCGTGTCCGTCTCGACTCAGTGACCACACTAACAGGCTGAACCTTGGACTTCAGTTGACCTCATAACACTCGCATTCCTTTCTTATTTCCACCAGTTCGCTCCCCTTTTCTCTTTTCTGTCAAACCCGTGAATTCTCGCGTGACAGTAAATATTAAGTGGTGATAGGGGCGATTAAAAGTGGTTTGTTGTTTTTTTTACTCAAAAAGAAACACAATGCTACACCACACGAATGAATGCAACGTTACAATGCTCAGTCTGAAACGATAGAGTAAAGTCATGTTTGAATTTGTAGAGAATGGAGATGTTGTTTTAAATCCCTTATATTAACTTCACCGGCGTCTGTCTCTGTCTGTCGTCATCTCATGGGCGGGCGGAAAAACAAAAGTCACAAATGACCCACTTCCCATGATCCGATCGAGCTGAAATTTGGCACACGGACCCGTCTTACCTAACAATGCATCGTATCAAAATTTCAGATCGATCGAACGTACCGTAATTAAATTAATGCATTTTTTAGTTTATCCTTATATAGCGTATGTAATTCAAATTCACAGTTTGTTATTGTTTTTTTTTCCCACGTGAGATTTTGAGTTGACGCTTTGACGTCGACCCATCGAAGTACCGGCGTGCTTTTGTTTACATTTTACGCGTCATGCTGAACTCGGTACCCCCCCCCCTAGGGTTATGAAGCAAAGTTGAGTTAAGACAGATTCAGTCTGTAAATGTTTGTCGCGTTTGAAAATAATCAATACTGTTAGTTATGTCTCATATATAAGGGATTTATAGTCAAAAACTTTGTTTTTACGGGTTTGTTTTATTAAATCCCTTATATTAACTTCACCGCCGTCTCTCTCTCTCTCTCTCTCTCTGTCTGTCTGTCGTTCGTCGTCGGGCGGGCGGAAAAACAAAAGTAAAAAATGACCCACTCCCCGTGATGCTATCAAGCTGAAATTTGGCACATAGACTTGTGTCACCTAACAATGCATTGTATCATAATTTCAGATCGATCGAACGTACCGTAATTAAATTAATGCATTTTTAGTTTATCTCTATACGACATATGACATATGTAATTCAATTTCACGGTTTGTTGTTGTTTTTTTCACGTGACAGTTCAGTTCGCGCGTTGACGCCACATAGTCCATGTACCGACGCGCTTTTGTTTACATTTTACGTGTCACGCTGAGCTCGGTTCAGTGATCGGTGACAAGACCTTTTCCCTCACCCCCCCCCCGGGGTTATAAAGCAATGGGAAGTTAAGACAGATTCAGTCTGTAAATGTTTGTCGCGTTTGAACATAATCAATACTTTAGTTATGTCTCATATATAAGGGATTTATAGTCCAAAACTTTGTTTTTACGGGTTTTTTTAAATCAGTCTCGGCTAGTGGTCAGCTTTAGTGATGTTGGTGGGCAGCAGTTGAGATGTTGGTGGGCAGCATTGAGATGTGGTGGGCAGCAGTTGAGATGTTGGTGGGCAGCAGTTGAGATGTTGGTGGGCAGCAGTTGAGATGTTGGTGGGCAGCAGTTGAGATGTTGGTCGGCAGCCGTTGATGAGATGTTTGTGGGCAAAGGCAAAGATGTAAGTTAGCTGCGATACAGATGTATGTTTTCAGCTGAGTATCTAGGATGATGCTAAAAAAACAACACAGAGAGGAATGCGAAAAAAGAAAACAAAACAGGGATTTAAAAAAATATTAAAATAAACCAAGACAGGGTTCAATTCAAATAATAATGAACAAAGGGAACAATTGAAATGAAGAAGCCAACACAGGGAACAATTCAAATAAATACAAATTATAATTCTCTCCCACAGTAATGTGTTTTGCATCTATTAAGATAAGCGATGAGAGTGGAAATAACCAACAACTAACAAACGCCTCACTTCATGCCCTTGCCACATTTTTTACCAACCTTAGCATGACGGTCATGTTTGCCTCATCTACTATGGCCATCAAGGTGAGTCTGTCATGTTTTGATTTTTTTTAAATATTTTAATTTTAATAAATAAAAACTTAAAAAATACCATATCTTTATTATGCTAAATTTGAATATATATTTCATGAGATGAGGTGTAATTATTCATACTAGATATGACCCGCGGCGTAGCATATGCCACAGACTTGCTCATCATAGATAATGCAAAGAACGGTGGGGGGGGGAGAGAATGGACACAAACAGCAGCATGAAGTACTGAAACAAAAGCGAGTAAACGTGGAGACATGCGCACTGCGGTTGTTGTTACCTACCCCCACCCCCTTACTACCATCCGTCACCCACCATAAACTGTGATTGACCGATCCTAGCGAGGTTTAGTCATGTTCGCAACCAAAATAACAACAGCAACAAAAAAGGAAAATAATGGGCATAAACATTTTTAAAAATTAAACATTAAATGTTCACGATGGGGCTTGAATCCAGGACTTTCCGCGTGCAAGGCGGACGTGATCACAACTACACTACGAATCATATGTTATTCTGTGAAGGAACAACGCAAGTGATCTCAAGACGAATCGTTGCCACCCTTTTTAAATCCCTTATATTAACTTCACCGCCGTCTCTCTCTCTCTCTCTCTCTCTCTCTCTCTCTCTCTCTCTCTCTCTCTCTCTCTCTCTCTCTCTCTCTATCTCTCTCTCTGTCTCTCTGTCTCTCTCTCTCTGTCTGTCTGTCTGTCTTGGGTGGGCGGAAAAAAACAAAAGTAAATAATACCCACTTTCCGTCAAGACATCGAGCTGAAATTTGGCACACGGACCCGTGTCACCTAACAATGCATCGTGTCAAAATTCCAGATCGATCGAAAGTACCGTAATTAAATTAATGCATTTTTAGTTTATCTTTATACGAGGTATGTAATTCAATTTCACGGTTTGTTAATGTTTTTTCCACGTGATAGCTCAGTTCGCGCGTTGACGCGATTTACCGGGGTGCTTTTGTTTACATTTTACGTGTCACGCTGAGCTCGGTCCAGCGATCGGTGACCAGACTTTTCCCCTCCC
Organism: Ampullaceana balthica; assembly: GCA_944989445.1. Classification (NCBI taxonomy): domain Eukaryota; kingdom Metazoa; phylum Mollusca; class Gastropoda; family Lymnaeidae; genus Ampullaceana; species Ampullaceana balthica. The sequence goes on along the minus strand of CALYLW010001715.1, from coordinate 130,142 downwards.
CCCACCCCCCGGTTTATAAAGCAAAAGTTGAGTTAAGACAGATTCAGTCTGTAAATGTTTGTCGCGTTTGAAAATAATCAATACTGCTAGTTAAGTCTCATATATAAGGGATTTATCGTCAAAAACTTTGTTTTTACGGGTTTGTTTGATTTAAATCCCATATATTAACTTCACCGCCATCTCTGTCTCTCTGTCGTGATCTCTGTCTCTCTCACTCTCTGTCTGTCATGGGCGGGCGGAAAAACAAAAGTAAAAATGACCCACTTCCCGTGAAGCCATCGAGCTGAAATTTTGAACACGGACCCGTCTAACCTAACAATGCGTCGTATCAAAAGTTCAGATTAATCTAACTTACCGTAATTAAATTAATGCATTTTTAGTTTATCTCTATATGAGGTACGTAATTCAATTTCACGGTTTGTTATGGGTTTTTTTTGTCACGTGACATCTCAGTTCGCGCGTTGGAGCGATGTACCTGTGTGCTTTTGTTTTCATTTTACGTGTCACACTGAGCTCGGTCCAGCGATCGGTGATCAGACCTTTACCCCTCTCCCACCCCCCACCCCCGGGTTATAAAGCAAATGGCATATAAGACAGATTCAGTCTGTAAATATTTGTCGCGTTTGAACATAATCAATACTTTAGTTATGTCTCATATATAAGGGATTTATAGTCAAAAAACTTTGTTTTTACGGGTTTGTTTTCTTTTTTCTTTTTATGCCATCACGCTTGCCAACTGTGATTTATCGACCCCAGCGTGGTTTAAACGTCATGCTTACTAGCACACACTCGTTTTAATGAAATATATATAAATATATATATATATATATATATATATTATATATATATATATATAATATATATATGTATATATATATATATATTATATATATATATATATGTATATATATATATATATTCTGAATATACCATTTGAAACCAATTTTGAATAAACTGAATAACTGAGCGTTGCTATAATTACGAAGCTTATTGCAAATTATGGGACTTACAACAAAGAACGTGTTGCCTTTTTGTAATGATGAATGTTGCTAAAGCCTAACAGCCAGGCAACACAATCACCATTTTTGTAATGATGAATGTTGCTAAAGCCTAACAGCCAGGCAACACAATCACCATTTTTGTAATGATGAATGTTGGTAAAGCCTAACAGCCAGGCAACACTATCACCATTTTTGTAATGATGAATGTTGCTAAAGCCTAACAGCCAGGCAACACTATCACCATTTTTGTAATGTGAATGTTGCTAAAGCCTAACAGCCAGGCAACACTATCACCATTTTTGTAATGATGAATGTTGCTAAAGCCTAACAGCCAGGCAACACTATCACCATTTTTGTAATGATGAATGTTGCTAAAGCCTAACAGCCAGGCAACACTATCACCATTTTTGTAATGATGAATGTTGCTAAAGCCTAACAGCCAGGCAACACTATCACCATTTTTGTAATGATGAATGTTGCTAAAGCCTAACAGCCAGGCAACACTATCACCATTTTTGTAATGATGAATGTTGCTAAAGCCTAACAGCCAGGCAACACTATCACCATTTTTGTAATGATGAATATTGCTAAAGCCTAACAGCCAGGCAACACTATCACCATTTTTGTAATGATGAATGTTGCTAAAGGCTAACAGCCAGGCAACACTATCACCATTTTTGTAATGATGAATGTTGCTAAAGCCTAACAGCCAGGCAACACTATCACCATTTTTGTAATGATGAATGTTGCTAAAGCCTAACAGCCAGGCAACACTATCACCATTTTTGTAATGATGAATGTTGCTAAAGCCTAACAGCCAGGCAACACTATCACCATTTTTGTAATGATGAATGTTGCTAAAGCCTAACAGCCAGGCAACACTATCACCATTTTTGTAATGATGAATGTTGCTAAAGCCTAACAGCCAGGCAACACTATCACCATTTTTGTAATGATGAATGTTGCTAAAGCCTAACAGTCAGGCAACACTATCACCATTTTTGTAATGATGAATGTTGCTAAAGCCTAACAGCCAGGCAACACTATCACCATTTTTGTAATGATGAATGTTGCTAAAGCCTAACAGCCAGGCAACACTATCACCATTTTTGTAATGATGAATGTTGCTAAAGCCTAACAGCCAGGCAACACTATCACCATTTTTGTAATGATGAATGTTGCTAAAGCCTAACAGCCAGGCAACACTATCACCATTTTTGTAATGATGAATGTTGCTAAAGCCTAACAGCCAGGCAACACTATCACCATTTTTGTAATGATGAATGTTGCTAAAGCCTAACAGCCAGGCAACACTATCACCATTTTTGTAATGATGAATGTTGCTAAAGCCTAACAGCCAGGCAACACTATCACCATTTTTGTAATGATGAATGTTGCTAAAGCCTAACAGCCAGGCAACACTATCACCATTTTTGACGATGAAAACGTGCTTTTTTTAATGACCTGTAATTTATCGATCTATAGAAATAATATTTTTTTTAAACGTAAAAAAAACAAGTTTTTTATTATAAATCCTTTATATACGAGACATAACTGAAAGAATGTTCATTATAATACGCAGCGCAAGACAATACAAAAATACAAAATTTTAGTTATGTCTCATAAATCATGTTTTTAATATAATCGATCGGGAATATATTTTTAAAAAGTATCTTCAATATAATACGCACCTTACCGCGCGACAGGAAAGTTTGTTCAATATAATACGCACCACGACACTCTAGCACAAAAATTAACATGTTACATAGAGATAGATCATTTTTATCATCGGCACGAGTCTGCTTGCAAAATTTCAGCTCGCTAGCTTACGAGGAAGTGGGTTAAAAATCGATCCAAAGTTTTTTCGGCAATCAAGGCTCAAACAGACACCACAAGTTAATATAAAGGATTTAAAATTAAATATGTCTCTATTTAAGTGAATTTATAATTAACTGAATCTATTGTTTCCTATCGTTATGGTACCTTAAGGCTACCGCACTTAATGGAGCCTATAACCATTATACTTAACTAAATCTCTTACTTCCTATCTCCATGTTTCGGTACACCACGGCCACCACAGTTAATGGAACCCATCACCAGCGCCATGACACAGTATTACGTCGTGGGGACGCCCCTGAAGTCCACAGCGGCGGCGAGTCTACCGCTGATCGTCCTGGGCGCCATAGCGTTCACGGGGAACCCGCTGTCAGAAGTCAGCCTGACCTTTGGAGTAGGCGCCGCCTTAGCCTCCAATATTGTCTTTGCTGTCAGGTCAGTGTAGTTGGACAGTGGTTTCTGAACCTCTTTGTCCAGCGTTGTACACCCGCACCCAGCATGCCTTTCAGCTGTAGTCTCCATGATGCCGGCATGAAGACGGAAGTTCAGTTCATAGAGATAGTCTGTTACCTCTCATCTTTTTTTTTGTTTTTTTGTCGTTGTTGTTACTGTAAGGTTAGATTCTGAAACCTCCACATACACCGCATTCCCACGAACACACTATTTTTTTTCCCAGTAAACGTGAAGTGACTTTGCCTTTAAAACGAACCCCCCGACACAGGTACGCATGCACACGCACGCACACACACACACACTAGTCTGATCTAAAAGACTCAACAAGAATAGTTAATGCATATTACATCACTCCACCACCCCCAAAAAAATATTTCACAACGTCCCTTTCAAGTAATTTTCAATTATGTGAAATGAGAAAAACTTGGCGAGGTTCTCTTTAACTGAGCCTGGTGCCGAAATGGGTACATTTTATTATACATTTTTAATGGGTAGCCCATAAGTCATTAAGTCATTCAAAATTGTATACTTTATTTTAATAAAATTCTTATCTTAACTTATCTGTTTACAGACGCTCCTTCTATACAGAAGATTATTGCGTCCTACGCTTATCTATGGTTTGTGTTTAGTCCTGCATTTTTATTAGAGATTTAAATGTTGATAAAGTGTTGGTTTTCCTGGTTTCTTCAGGCAACCCATTCCACGCCCGAATCCCGGACGGGACGAACGAAAATTTGTATGTGTTTGTTCTTGCATACGGAATAAGAAAGATGTTTTTATCCGTTTCTATCTGAGGGTTGTATTAAGTTATCTTTGTGTTGTATTTCTAAATTAGAATTAATTGCTTTATGTATGATTACTACTTTGCTCTTGGTTCTTCTTTCCTCTAGTGTTTCAAGGTTTAATGATTTAACTAATGGTGTTATTCTTGTCAGTTTTTGAATATTCTCCAGTTATGAATCTGGCAGCTCTTTTTTGAATTTGTTCTAGTTAAAATAGCAATGTTAGTGAAATTAACCGAGCATTAAAAGATATTTTATCGTTTTATTGTTTATTATACATAGAAACCACGATAATTAGAGCAATGATTATGAGCTCATTAAGAAATAGAAGAAGAAAGAAGAATACAGCAGTGGCGTAGTTAGAACTTTTGCAGCCCGGGGCGGTCTCCAATTTTTCACGCAACTGGGAGTGGAGTCAAATTTGACGTCATATCAAAATGCGCAACTTTAAATAAAAGTTCCACTTAAATATATGATTACCGACACTTTATTTAATGACGTTTTACAAGGCTTCACGCGTGTTACGATATTATAGTGCAGCTTTACACTAAAAACATATTGAAATGACAAAACAAAATTGATTTGATACATGCTAATTTTTAAATAGAAAATACGGCTTTTATGGGGAGATGAAGAGAAGCTTTGTGACTTCATATAGAGGAAGGGGTCTAAGAGTGTGTTACGAGTTGGGGGGGGGGATTGAAAAATCATCCAAAATCGCGGGACGTCGTTTATGGACGGTACTTTTGGTTAGGTATGTGATGGTTTGCATAAATTAAAAAACATCAATAAATAACTGAAACGAAGTAAAGGTGGGAAACATTTTTACAATTGCATGCCCTATTTATGTAAGCAGTAATAAAAGAGGCCACATAAGATGATATACCGATAGGTACACATCTATAAAAAAAAATACAAGATACTTCTTATTAAAGGTTAATAGAAAGTTATTGAAGTCGCAGGCCCCCCCCTCCCCCCCAAAGAAAAAATGAGACAAAACATATTCCAAATTTACACCCAAAAACATTACCAATTAATATGCTTTTTTAAAATAAAAATAAATGTATGATTTTTATAGACAAAGAAATGGTATACATTAGTATGTAAACATATTTATACATTTACTTACCTGACTTTCATATTTAAAAAATCGTGTATTATGCTATCAAAATTTAAATTATTTGTAACAGCTTGTTCTATGGAAATTATTGCAAGATTTTGTAGTCTTAAATCACTCATTGTGGAACGAAGAATTTTTTTTATCAACTTCAGTTTGGAGAAGCTCCTTTCACAACTAGATACACTGATAGCAATTGTTGAAATATTTCTTAGCAAAATTATAATGTTGGGTACATAATTTTCCAATCTATACTGTTGAATACATTTTAATGGATCAAGGGGGCTTTTTCCCCCGGTTTTCTAACATAATGTCTCTTCTTGTAGTGTGGGTACAATCAGGGCTGGTCTTAGGCCACTGCAACACATGTGGCGCAGTGGGCCCCCACGCTTTCATAGGCCCCACCTATCTTAATGTTCACTTATTATCCTTATTAATATCGTATCCGTACCCAAACTGGGCCCCGTGCAATCATGTTCACATATTAAGCCGCATAGGGCCTCGAAATTGCTAAATTCTTCATTTAGTAGGTTACATCATGGTATTATACACGAATATTTTCTTGCAAGGACTTGCAACTCATCAACGCGTTCTTTTATTTTATTTTATAATTTCATCCATAGATCAAAAAAATCTCTTTGTACGTCTTGCTCTAAAGTTAGAACCACATCTTCTGAATTTTCCCCACTCATATGTTTTCTCCTTCTTACTCGGCGTTCAGTTGATATCTCCAACTCTCTATAACAGCGTTCTGTATAAGCACATCTCTTTGTTCAATGAAATGGGTTCGCATTTTATTTTTTTAAGACTGGTTCTCATAAATTGAGATAACATAGAAAAGAAAATGTTGCATTGAACTGAGTAAAATTACAGCATCTGATCTCATTTTACTAGTTACTTCTTCAAATGTCAATTTTTTCAAGACGCTTAAAATTTTAAAGTATGTCATTTTCGAAATTATGTATGCTATTGTGGTGTTTATTAACGGAGAAATTTGAATATTTTCATGTTCTTGCTATAAATCTTAATAATTCTCCATAAGATAGACGAATTCAAATTATTTACACATTACTTTAATGGGATGAATAACCGTATTTTAATGAAAAACACAAATCATTTGTGCTACTTTAATGCAATAAAAACAAAATACATTTAATTTTTAGTAAATTACCTTACAATAATTTTCTGAAAACTGAAAGAGTAACGTAAATTACTACTTGCAAGTGAAACACAATATTTGAACCATAATGCCATGTAGGTACTTTTTAGTGCATCATTCTGCGCATGTCAAAATTCAAAGCAAAAACTGTCGTGGCGATTTTAATAGCACATATTATTCAGCCCAGTATTGATGTGTTGATTTTCTTTTCTTTTTTGTGTGTACACATAAAAGCGACATCTGTCACGAATACGCTTAATTTTCCAAACAAATCGATACCTATTTTTTGCGTGATTTTAAATTCTTGAACGGTTTTGCGTTAGTTATAACAACCACTATGTAATGAAACAAAGGTTGCGTGAATCCGTCAATTAAGACTCGAAATTAATCATATTTTTGTTTCACCTTGGTTTTCCGCCTTCAAAAGAAAAAAAGGCGGTTGACGGAAACGGCTTTACTTTTAAAATGCCCACAAATGCCGCCCTCTAAATGTGTAACGTCCGAGGCGGACCACCACCACCACGACCCCCCTGTCACGTGTGAATCACGAGTTGGATGACGGAGAGGTCACGTGAGTGAAAGCGCGGGAAGAAGGTTCGAGAGTATTATCGGGGTTGTCAGAATTATGTGTGTAATGGCAGACGTGTGCCCGAGGACTCCACGTTGTATAACCTCAAATTAGATATGTTCTGTACATAGTGTGAATATTAAAGTTGTTTTTATTGAAACCAATTCTTCAGAGGATTATTGTATGCAAGGTTATGTATTGAGAGAACGCCTACAAGATACACTTATAAGTAAAACATCACAAAGATGTTACACCCGCCTAGCTAGGCCAGTGAATACATTATCTGAGTTCTATCCACTATACACCACTAATATTTTAACCTACAGGAATGTATCGTTAAAAAAGCTGAATACCAGTGACCATAGTGGTATACGGTTTCGGACCATCGATTTCTGCACTGTGTTGTTCCCTGTAGCCATTGTCGCCTGCTTCGGATTGGCCGTGTGCTTGGAGAGATTAAGAGTTATTCCCCACAGTCTGCTGGAGGCCGCTACCTATGGCTTCCTGTCTGCCATATTTCACGTGACCTATTCGTTTGTGTCGGTTGGATTGGTCTTGAAGGAGGTCAGTGAAGACTTTGGTTACATTAATAAACAAGAGATTTAAAGGGAAACATGCTTTAAATATACGACAAATTATCAGGTGGGTGTGAAAGAGGCGTCACCAGCGTTAGTGTCACCAAGTGCGGTAGCTCATGGTGTCAGCCCCTTACGACTTACCCCCATAGAACTCCAAGTCTACCAGTGCGGGAACATACCCAATTTTAAATTTTGGTGTCACACCTTGTGATGGTGTCTCTTGGTGCCTAGTGGAAACTCCCTGGTGACGCCTCGGGTGTGTGATACAGGAGAGCCGTTGGGTTAATGCTGACCGGTGAGAGCCTACATCCCTTCCACCCCTAACCCACACGCACAAATGAAAATACTACACCACCAACCCCTCCCACTGGTTTAAAAAAAAATATAAACAACTATATACATGTAGGAGAATGAGCTACATGTAGGAGTAGGAGCGACATGCCCCTTCCACCAAGTATAATAAACGTATTGACATATATTACAAGCCCAGAATGTTTACTAAATAAAGCATTTTAATACTCATAAGATATAAATACATGCATCTGTAAGTTAATATTTTAATCTTTATCATAACTCTTTAACCGCTATATGATTATAATTTATCTTTGATCACTAAGCTTAGTATATTTAGAGCAAGCGGAAAATTACAAAATGTATTTTAAAAAATTAGGGCTGTTATCGATTAATTTAAATTTAATCGTTAACTATTGAAAAATTAACGATTAATTAATCATTAAATTCGATTAAAGCCAAAAATAGAAATTTATGACGTTATTTAAACTGAACATTTCAAGGGAAGTAACAAAAAAAGATAATTGACTTTTTTATTTTATTGAGTTATTTCCCCTGTCTTACAGACATTGAAAATTAAGAATATTCTGAACTAAATTGCATGACAATGTGTTGATACGTGATCGGATGTTTGTGCTGAAGGTGGTACGTCAGCGATATATTTGATCCTTTAAAAGAGAATTGTTTTCGCAGTGAATACAGTAAACTTTTTCACCATATTCGACTTTGCCATCCGCAGTTAGCTTAAAACACAATATTTTTGCTCAGCTTTCCAGTTATATGTTGAAATTTAACTGCTCTGATGCTGTCAGCCATTTTTAGTTGACGTCCTTATAAATTAGTAAAATCAATTATAATATTACTCGGGAGAAGTTTGTACATAAAAAAAAATATTAATTATTATTAATTATATATTTATTAGTATTTTTTTAAAAAAATATAAATATTTTCTTTAATTTTAATTGAATTTTTATCGATTTAAAAATTTTTTTAATCGATAAAAAATTAACGATTAATCGATAAATTAATCGTTAATTTCCGCAGCCCAAATAAAAAAAATTGTTTTATTGTTTTCGTTATTATTACCACGTTTTTATTAACTTGCTTTAGTGTATGTCTGTCCGCAATTTTTCAAATTTGCCAACGTAAAATTAAACCTCTTCTGATGGTCCTAAAGAGCTCAAAATTTTACCACAGATAGATCTTGGATGACAATACATTCTTTCACAATTTCAGATCGATTGAATGTACCTTAATTAAACTAGTGCATTTTTTAGTTTATCTCTATATAAGCATCTGTATCCGTTTGCTGTTGTTAGATTTCACGTGCCTATTCACCCCGTGACCTCATCGCCGTGGTATTAAAATGTTGGGCGGGTGCTGATGAGGTGTTTAAAAAAAAACACGTTTTTATTAGTGGACTAAGAAGAATAAAATAAATAAAGGTAAAAAAAGGATTTTTAAAAACCACGTTTTTATAAGTGGACTAAAAAGAAGAAAATAATTTAAAACTTATACGTTGAAGTACTTTCATTTCATATTACTAAAAACGTCGGGCGGGCGCTTATAACGTTTTACATATGCTGTTCACTCATTCTCTCACTTACAGATCCCCATGTCGATGTTCTATGAAACAAAGTAAAGTCTTTTTTAGTCATACTAAATGATAGTACTTGAACGTATAAGTTTTACATTATTTTCTTCTTTTTAGTCCACTTATAAAGGCGTGGTTTTTAAAAAAATCCCTTTTTTACCTTTATTTATTAAAACATTATGCACTTATTTCCTGAGTGACCAGTACAAGCTGGTCACTATTGTACTATTTTACAATTTAAAATCTCATTGTCCGAAAATCATAAATTGGGAAACTTTGGCCAAACCTTGCTATGCGAATGGTCTCCCTTGTGATAATGTGATTTTGAGAAATCATTAAATTTATGTTGAGATATAAATTAGGTAAGGGGCCGTCCATAAATGACGTCACGCGATTTCTGCAGATTTTTGACCCCCTCCCTCCCCCTCGTCACGCGTCGTCACAAAAACTTAGACCCCCCCTCTAAAAATACGTCACAAATCTTTGACCCCCCCCCCTATAAAAAATAATTTTTAAAAACACACTTTATTTTCTATTTGAAAATAAGTATGTGTCAAATAACTTTTATTGTCATTTAAGCATTTATTATTTATTTAGTGAAGATCTACAATGTAATATCGTAACCCGCGTGAAGCATTTTTTAAAAACGTTTAACCGGCCTTCAGAAAACGAACTGTGTTAACATCTTTAGATTATATTTTATTTTAATGCATACAAATTAAACATTGACTATTAATCATCACGGTTAACGTCTTTGTTTAGAAATTTTTTTTTATTTAAAACAAACATTTTTAAAATGTATTTTTTTTAAATCCCTCAATTGTCTGACGGGCATCCCGTATGAAAGAGGTCGGCGAAAAGAGGTAAATAAACTCATTTGGGGTCAAAAGGGGAATTCTTGGGGGTAACGCAGACTCATTTGGGACATATAACATACACTACAATCCATTAGATATATTATAATATGTCATGTGTACGTGTACGCTTGGAACATATGCCCATTATTGAACCGGTTCCTTCCAGATAATGCATTTTTAAAAAATTTGACAACTATGTAGATTTCTGACGTACGTACTATACGAAGACACCTAAATCTACCCTACTTTCATTTATATTGACACGAGCGACAATAACCTTAATCCACCTAACTTAACTGTATGAAGTGTCCTTTCTGTGATATTTAAAAGTAATGCCTTAAAACTGAGCTAAGAAGACAAGTTAGTGTTGTGCTCCTCTCGAATTGCAATGTCAAGAATTTGATGCATTCAATAAAGTTAATGAATACTTGACTAATTTTAAATGGGCTCATTTACTATTATATCTAGAACAGTGCTTCTCAAACTTTTTAGTATGGCGGACCGGCAGGAATTTTTTCCATTGCACCAGGCACAGGTGCACTATTTTCCCTGCACTGACAATTTTTTCTGCCCTTTTTTTGAGAACATCTGTGGACCGGCAGCGGATGGCCCACGGGCCGGCATCGGTCCGCGGACCACCACTTTGAGAAGCACTGATCTAGAAGACTAGAATGGCCAGGGGCGTTTGACCAAAAACAATCGAACAATTATATCAAACTTAAAACGTTTTTAATTCTATCAAATAGATTCACTCCCCCCTCCCTCCCCTTTTAAAGAAAAAGGATATTCCGTGTCGTTTTGACTCAAAATATCTACACATAATCCTATTCAGATCATTTTTAGACACTTGTCATCCTTGTAAAACTCACCAGTAGCATTTTCGGCTAACGACGCTCCCCAAAATCCCCGAGTCATGTGAGCAGGACCTAGAGTCTGATGGTTGGGGTGGGGGGAAATGCACACATAAACTTGTATATTTTGGGGTAACGGGCAAAAAATTTGGACGACTCCTGCCATGAGAGAACCAAACGGAGCTGCGGTTACATCACAAATGCTTTGATGTCAACATCAAAAGACGCAGTGTAACAATTTCATATGTAATCTTGTGGATTCTCAAACTTAAGGATTATAATTAGATTTAATTTTCGTGTCTTGATAGCTTACGCCAACCAGCGTCTGATGGCCTACCGAGCGGCACATTAAGAAGCACTGATTTTATATTTTAAAAAAGAAAAAATAGTCATTAAATAAATTGTAAGGGACCAAATATTTCAGTGGAAGTTTTATTTAAAGTTACCCTTTTGATGTGACGTCACATTTCTTCAACCCCCCTCCCTCCCCCTCATCACGCATCGTCACAAAAGTGTCACCCCTCCCCCCCTAGGTGCGTGACGTCATTTATGGACGGCCCCTAAGGTGTCTTCATGTGCAATGAAAATTCTCACTCTCTTGAAAAACTCTCGCTACCTCGACTTTTACCTCTAAATTGACACTTTAATTAAGTTTATAAAATATAACACAAAACCTTTATTTCCATTTTCAGCTATAAGTTGTTGATTTCTTAAAACAAAGTAATGAAAGAAGAAAAAAATATTGAAAAATAAATGGAAATTTATATTCGTTTTCCATTGATTCATGCGAGCTCACACACAATTACAATAAGTAGGTCATTGCCATGTCGTTGCAGATGTCCGTCGTGAGCCACGCTGTTCTCAACATCTCAAAGCGCCTCCTAGTGGTGGTGCTCCTTTACATGTCCAGTGTACGAGTCGCTAACTCAACTAATTTCATCGGCCTGGGTATATGCACCATCGGACTTTTCCTGTATTCAGCTGACAAGCAAATCTTACATTTTTGCAGCGAAAGAATGGGTAAAAATGTGTCTTATATATATTTGTCGGCATTTGTAACCTAGAAGGGCCCTCCTTGAAACCCTATCCTGGCCCAGTCTGTCCAGTATGTTTCTGGTATGGCAAAGTCTTAATGTCGTCTGCTAACAACTCTTGGCGTCCAGTTTTTTTGTTTTTTTTAGAATGCCTCTTTGTCGCTATACACGAGGGTTCCAATTCATTGCTTGCCTTGTTGTATTCGAGTCAGTTTTTTTTTAGCGCTTAGCCAGCCCTTCAATAGTGTCAGTGTATGCAGTCTATACAACTAAATATTACCCCACCGTTCAGCTTATTGTTGGAAAAGGGAAGCAATGCCACGGTTGAAGTATATGTGAATGGAATAATGCATGTTTTAAAAAATTTAGAGTTTCCTATTCATGTTATGAGAAGAATTAAACTTAAACCCTATATTATTGGTTTTTTTTATAAAATAATTTTGTCGTATGTCGTATTCTCATGAACAGAATTCAGAATAATCTTAGATGAGAGAATGTGATAAAAACCATGTCTTACTGTTGTGTAAAGTTAATAAAATTTTGATTGTCGATTTTAAAATGAAACAGCACATTATTGTTTAAATGTGTTTTTCTTCCACAGTTAAACTCATATCCATAGTTGTACTGATTGGGTTTGTGGCCTCTTCCACGCGGGTAGCAAACTTTGACATCTTCAAGGTCCTTGGCGTTTACTCTATCCCACCCGTGATTCCTAGAGATACTGCCAGCCGGCCTGCCAACAACCTTCACATTCTAACCCTTGGATTTAATCAACCCACCGACCTTGACCTTCTACCGGACCTCTCTAGATACACCACGCAGGAGAGACGCGAGATCCAAGAATTTCTCGGCGAGAACTTGGCCGAAAACTCAACACGCTCCAATTTTCTCTCTCAGAAGCTGCGAACGTCTGTGGAAGTTATCAAGGAGACCCAGAGAATCCACTACAACATCTTCAAAGACGTCTTGAGTTCGTTCAAGTACGGCATGCTGCTCGACACCGCCGACTTCGAGAATAAAGGCGACCCTGCCATCACCGCGGCGGAGATTTACTTCTTGGCGCGGATCAAACTCGACTTGATCTACTACTGCAACACCATCGCGTGCACGAAGACCAACCTGGCGAAGGCGGCCGAGGTGGCGAGGACGTACTCGCCAAAAGACCTCGTCATCCTCCTCCACGGCGGTGGGAACATCAACGGGTACGAGGAACACGACATTTTACGCTTTCAGATATTTGATTTGTTTAAAGGCTTCCAGTTTTTCATGTTCCCGCAGAGCATTTGGCTGAAACCGAACAGCACGGATCACCAGGAGTTGTGTCGCAAAGTGTACTGCTGCCACGAGAATCTCACGATGGTGCTACGAGACATGCTTTCCTATTCTATCGCCGAGAATTTTTTCAATGGAACCACGCGCCTTCTGATGGCACCGGATATCGTCTTCCATTTGGGACCGGTCACGAGATCGATGGCTCCAGTTTTTGACGTCTTGTGGATTCGAAGGACTGACAAGGAGGGTCCGAAGTACTCCAAAGAATTATCACACCCTCCACATCTCCGCCTGCACATATCGGACTGGTCTCAATTTCGGACGCCGAAAGCTGGCACCAGCTTAGAGAAATCCATGTACGCCACCATGATGGGCCTCTTCTACATACAGCGCGCCCGCGTCATCATCACTGACCGTCTACACGGACACATTCTGTCCATGCTGCTGGACATCCCCCACGTTCTAGTGGACAATCCGGCGAAGAAACTGTCCAGTTATCACAACACGTGGACGCGTGGCGTTGAAAACGTTAGACTCACTGATGACCCCACCAAGGCCGTCGGCCTAGCTGTAGAGTTGTTAGAAATCTACAAGAATGAATTACCTCCCCGTTCACCTTGGCTCAATATTAGTGAGGAGTTTCAATTCATTAACTACACCCTTTCCGAGAGGGACTTTCCTTGAGAGAAAAAATTATTTGAATATATTTTTTTAAATGTTTTTATTGAAGTACTTTATATCGAAATGGATTGCCGCACATAATTTATATTTTTTTAAAATCAAATACACAACATTTTGGTGATGACTTGTGTAGTAATAGTATTTGAATGGAATGTCGAGTAAGGTTAAATGTATTTTTTTACATGTCTAAAATGTTGCCGCTCAAGCTGTATTTGCTTAACTGCTAAGTTATATTTATATCAAGTTATCTACGCAATCCTCCGAATCCCGGTCCCAAATTATTTTGGGGACCGTCCATAAAGTACGTCACGCTATTTTTGACCCCCCCTCCCCCTGTCACAAATCTCGGGGACCCCCCCCCTAAAGTACGTCACACTTTCCAAATTTTTTTTAATTAACACCTAATTAAAATATTTAATTTAATACTTAAAATACACTTAACTATTAAATTGTATTAAAACATAAAATTTCCACTTAAAAGTAGGGATGTACCGGATTCAAAATTTTGAAATCCGACTGGAGCGGTTCGCATTTATGAAGTGAAATCCGGCTGGAGCCGGAATCTGATTTGTTAAAATTGCCGGATTCCGGATTTTTCCGGTGCCATTATGATTATGAATATATATAAATTAGGGATCAACCGGCCAGCCGGATTTATGAAGTGAAATCCTGCCGGAGCCGAAGCCAGATTTTTAAAATTACATAATAAAAAGGAAACAAAACAATTTGACTAAAAAAAAGACTAGATTGACAAATTATGTGACCAACTCTTGTGCTATATTTAATCTGTTTATTATGGTCCTATGAATTATATTTCATTCAAAAATATTCACTGGACATCATCTGTGTTCATCCATAGTTACGACTGACATCAATCTTTCACAATCATCGTTTCCTGGAAGGATAATTGCAGACAGATCAACTCGTCCTCATCTAGCCACTCAACAGCCTCTGTATGTGCATTTTCTCCTCTGGCAATAACTGCCATGGGTTCACTTTGACTTCTAGAAGTGATTCTCAAAGGACGGATGCGTTTTATCTGAGTTGATTCTTGTACAGTTTGGGTGGGCACATTCTCCTGAGCCCGAGCTCTGTGTTGTCCTGTATGTTTCTTCAACATTGTTTGTGAGGCAAAATATGAGTGACACACTTTGCAAAGTCGATCAAATAAGCTGGTTGTACTTTGAAAGCTCCTGTTGATCTTGGCATAATTTCATCAAATTTGAGAGTTTGTGCTACAAACAAGGAAGGAAATTTATGAGAATCTGCATCTTTCTGAAGCTATGAGTCCATGATTTTTTTGGTTGATTGGGATTGGAGGAGGGAAGAATCTTTAAGGTAAAACGTTAAAATATGAGCTTCGTGCTTTGTCGCAACATTTCAGGTCCTGATATTTAATAACAATTTGAGTGAAATATTGGCTGGCGCGAACATGATTGTCAAACCATTCCTGATCCTTCGATATCAGTCCTGCTGTATCCAATTCAGATTTATGAACAACACATTCAGGAGATACGCATTTCAATGCTTTTTTGACATAAAACTAATTCTAATGTTTCACAAAATTTTTGAAAATTATTTTTAAAGCTATTTAAATTCTACTAAAAAATATATAAATAAATTAGAAAAAAATACTAAAAATAATAAATGTGTGACATCACACATGGCCTGACCCCCCCTCCCCCCTGTCACAAAGTGTAACACTTTCTTAGACCCCCTTCCCCCCCCCTCTCGGAGCGTGACGTACTTTGTGGACGGCCCCTTGGGTGTTGTTTTTTTCCACATTATTCACATAGATATGCTCAGTTACATAGGGAAGCGTCTCAGTTATAATCAATTACGTCATTTTTGACGCCATTTTGTTAATGATTAAAAACTCAAATTGAATTCAATAATGTAAAATTATAATCAATTAGGCCAATATAATGGCAATTACTGTCAATCTATTTTTTTTTAAAATTACACTTAAGATTCTAATAAGATGTTTTAAATCTCATGACCTGATGGTCACTGGTTGGAATTTCCGTGTAGGCGGGGATTTGTTCCAGGGTCCAATATTGTCCCCGAGTCCACCCAGCTCCGAATGGGTACCTAACACTAGTTATGGAAACATAGGCTGCTGGGAATTGCGTGGAATACCCATAGACGTGGCCTGTGAACGCTGCGTCACTTGCCAATAGACCGGCATGGTCTGTGGACGCAATAATCTTTTGTATAGATAAGACTAAGATAGGACAACTGCACATTCAATTAATTATGCGTTATCAGGAAAGATAATTGATAGTGTGAAAAATATCCCACAGATATTTTTCACGTATTTACTTTTTTTTTATCCTTGAAAATTATTTCTATAAAAATAATATTTTAACTTATATTTTCTGATTCTTAGTATTTAAATTGCCATTACAAAATTATTTTTTTAAAATTCACAGTATTACTTTCAAGCAACAAAATGCCGCTTAAAGTAAAGTCAATTTATTATTTTTAATCTGCGATCACCTATTTTATTCACTCCCCAAGACCTACCCCATGACCTGCCTCAAGACCTACCCTAAAATTGCTCAAAGACCTACCCCAAGACGTAACCAAGACCTACCCCAAGGCCTACCCTAGGCCTGCCCCGTGACCTGCCCCAAGACCTACCCTAAACCAAACCCAAGACCTGCCCCAAGGCCTACCCTAGACCTGCCCCAAAATCTACCCCAAGACCTACCCTAAACCTACCCCAAGACCTACCCTAAACCTACCCCAAGACCTACCCTAGACCTGCGCCAAGATCCGCCCAAAGACCTACCCCAGTTCTTTCGGACAATACTGTGCTCTCTTTCTTTATACCCACAAATTCTCATTTTCCCCATCGCTCTGCACACACACGCACGCACACCGCTCAGTGAACTAAGATGCGCTAGGAATCATGAATCCATTGAGTGATTATACCACGTCCCGGGCCAATAGAAAGATTTCGCTTGACCAACAAGGTGCAAGAATATGTTGAAGGAATTTCTTCATTAAAAAATTATAAATTACTGACGATCATAGTATAATTTGTGATATTGTCATGAGTGGAAGAATGTTTTTTTTTATAAATGCGTGGCATTGCGGTGATTATCTAGGTCAATGTTTACATTTTTGTTTAAATCTATTTTTATATAATCATATATATACTCAAAATTCTTGTGAGATTTGAATAACTGAGTCTGAACAGTCTATTTCACTTGTAAAATAATGGATAGTATCAACAATATACAGGGCCATCCATTTATTATGTAAACCAGAGGCGTCACTAGAGTTGGTGTCCCCCAGTGCGATAGATCATAGTGTCAAACATTAGAGACTTATCCCATAGACCTCCTCCGAGTCTGCCAGTGCTTAATAAACGGAAGGAAAAAAAAGAATGTTACACTTCGTCACCAATTACGATGGTGTCATCCAGTGCGGTCCGCACCCCCCTAGTGACGCCTCTGATGTAATCACAGACTGAATTGGAAATTATTTATTGATGTTGGAGACTATATTAAGGCAATATGTAGTTACAGGAACTCAAAGAAAGTATGTACAAATGATCCACTATATTTAAATGATTGGGATAAATTAAAAATAAACATTACCCTCCAACAACGACTTTACTTTCTAATTTATTTGTTGTAAGCCATAGTATTAGTATAGTCCTTACGTATAAAACCGCGCCCAAAAATGAAATTTTCCTAATATTATATCTGCACAATTATATCTTTCTAGAGGTTCAAATGATCCCTTTTCATACAATTTGTGTGCTGTAATCGCGAAAAATAAGTTTTACTGATCAATCATTTATATACGCGGTCACTTTTTGGTCACTACTTTTTTTCCATAAATATCCTGTTATTTACTCAACACAGCGGGTCGGTTGAGCATATAGATTGCAACGTCCACATATCTCTCTAAATGTATTTATGTTCGTTCATTTACAAGACTGTCCATTTGGAAAACTGTCGTAACGACTTCAATTTTAAAACAATATATTTTTTTAATTAATGTATGCTGTTTGTTACAACATGTTACAAAGTCTAACATGTGATACCATGGCTTTATGCAATTTTACCTTAAGACAACTCGATCTGGGAAGATGTTTGGGGGGACAGTGCCAAGAGAGCGGTAATGTGGTGGTTGAGGGTGGGTGGGGGCACATGATGAATTGTGCAACTGTTCTATGTACCAGTAAAAATAACTAATTCATTACAATATTCCTTTGAATGATATGAGCATTAAAAAGATATTAATACATTTTAAACTGTGCCAATAACTTTATATTTTGAAGCATGTAGCCATTTTCGAATTATTTTAATACATTTAAAACTCGAACAAAAATTAAATTCGAGGCTCAAACCCTGGATAAGCGATAGACGCAATAAGTTTCAGTGTAATTTTTTTAAATTAATTTTTTTTAAATTTAAAAAGAAGGAGAGTATGCAACTTATAATAAAAGATTCCTATCCCAACTTAATAAGTCATGCTTTTAAGAGGAAATCGATTTGAAAAAAAGGAAGCCTTTCTTTGATTCTTTGAAAAAAAAAGATTTAATGTATAGAACGTGATATATGTGTAAGTTAGCTTCGTAGAAAGTTCAAAAATAACGAAATTAATAGATCGATGGGGTCTATATAAATCATTAAAATGCGGGAATCTTTAAGTTAAGCGTTAGCTTGTAATGAGGTCTATTTTCACAATTGTACCATAATACTCGATTACTATAAGGTCTAAAACAACATCAATGTAAATAGATTGTGTTTTCCTTAAAAATGAAGTAAGAATGACAATTACAAATACATGTGTGATCGTTTTGTTTTTGAGCACATTTGTCTCTGGGATGTAGGAGGTAACTTGGGAGTGAGGTCGATCTCCTCCTCCACCACTCATCTCCCCTGAGAAGACCGCAAGAAACGATAAAAAATTAATTTTGTTTACATAACATTAATCCTGGAAAATAGAAGTCCAGGCAACTGTAGAGGATATCGCTATGTGTAGTAAAAATATGCCGTCACTGTCTCTGGGGCCGAAGCGGTTTCAACAAGAAGTCTGACCCAGTGAGCTGAGAAGCCATCGGGGAATATGTAGTACTGGTACGGTATATAAGTTGATAAGGTAACTGCAGTCAATCTCATCCAATTTTCGTTCGATCTGTGACCTAAATAGACAAGACAGTTTGATCAACAACACTCTTGTTTGAAATTTTAAGTGATCAAACGAACTCCAATCAAAACCTTAGGGTTTATAAAAAGAAACGTTTACAGATGTAATAAAACTAAAATGCTACCTCACTATGGTGAGACCTGTACTAGAATATGTATCTTCTGTAAGGGACCCATACACCAAATAAAACATTGATAAACTAGAACAAATTCAAAAAAAGAACTGTCAGATTTATTACTGGAAAATATTCAAAACAGACAAGATTAACACCATTATTTAAAGCATTAAACCTTGAAACACTAGAGCAGTGGTTCTCCACCTGTGGTCAGCTGACCACTGGTGGTCCGCGAAGATATGCCTGGTAGTTCGCGAAATTTTCATTTTTTAAATTCAAAACACGAAAAGGTATAAATGGTTCTACTTTTTTTAATCTATTGATTAATTTTAATCACTCGATGGCGATAGCATAGCGCCGAAAACAATGTTTTAATTCCGTTTACTTTTAGCTATTAAACGACATTACGTCACTCTAGCTTTTAGAGGACTCTAGTTGTATTGACATTTAAATGTAATGTTTTGAAAAAATTGAATAAATTAGAGTACATTGCCCGTGCCAAATAACGGGAACATACATACTTGTACACTTTGGTGTCAACCCTTGTGAGGGTGTCACCCAGTCCGCCTCCCCCCCCCCATCCCCCTAGTGACGCATCTGCCTCAGAATCATCCTCATAATCTGTGTGTGAATTGAATGCAATTCCGGGGGAAAAAAGGACCCATTGGCATACGACGGTATGATGAAGAATATTTGCTCATGGGGTTTATAAGCGTCATAGTAAATGATCAACACAGACCAAAGTGTGTAACATGTTCGCCAATTCTTGCAACTGAAGTGATGAAACCTGAAAAATCCGAAGATATCTTAAAACTAATCAAAATATCTGCTCGGAGAGACCATTGGAATACTTTCTGAGCATAAAATTGCACAGGCCAAAAAGCCTCACACAATAGCAGAAACTCTTATAATGCCTGCTGCTGTAGATAAGTGTCGAGAGTCGAGAGATGTTTGGCGAAGCCTTGTCTAGTACCAATTTCAAACGGTACAATTCAACGATGTATTTCTTTGGCAGCAGCTGACGTTGAACAACAGTGGATTTCAAGGATGCAAGATTGTAGACAATTTGCTATTCAATAGGACGAATCGACTGATATTTCCGGCCTGTCACAATTAATGGCTTATGTCAGATATAGATGAAGTTGAGGGAGATTTTCTTTTTTTGCAAAACGTGTCCGGTGTGGACAACTATATATATATATATATATATATATACATACACATATATGCATATTTATTATTTATATATATATATATATATACATATAGTGCTGAACTTTTTGATATCCTTGATAACTATATGACAGCCAATAGCATCGAATGGTCCTGGTGTGTCGGCGTTTGCACGGATTGTGGTGCAGCAATGACTAGAAAACCAACAGGCTTGTGGGAGCTTACGTGTGCTAATGTGCCAACTGCCACTTTTACGTACTGTATGATTCATCGAGAAAGACTAACAAGTAACAGAATTAACGAAGACTTGAGATCTATTTTTGATCAGGCCATAATAGATTTTAATTATATCAAGGCTCGTCTCTTTGCTTCCTTATGTTCGAATATGGATCTTGAACATGAACAGCTACTGATGTATACTGAAGTTTGCTGTTTATCAGACTGTTTGAGTTACGTGATGCTGTGAGAGAGTTTCTTGGAGAAAAAAAATCAAAGCTTGTTGATCATTTGAACGATGGGATTATGGGTTGCTGTTCTGGCTTACTTGGCTGACATTTTTGAAGAACTGAATAAACTTAATTCAACTCGGCAAGGAAAGAAGACACATTTAATTACTCTCATTGACACAGTGTCTGCTTTTACGACAAAGCTTGATCTTTGGAAAACAATATTATTTCAGTGCAACTTTGACATGTTTAATCAATTGTTCGAAATCACCGAGAAACCAGATAATGTTGAAATCAATAACCAATTGTTGATAAATTGGATTTCTAACCATATTCAATCACCACCCCACAGGATCAATTTAACTTCTACTTAAAACTACTTTTGTGATTTGAACGTTCAGATAATTTTTGTGGGTTTCCAGTCAAATTCTTGCACACATTGACTCATTAAATAAATTTACCAACATTGTAATTAAACCAATTCATTGAACTTTGAATATGTTGCACGAGAAAGTGAGCTTAATGAAATTTTGGAGTACTCTGAACTGTCTCTGAGAGCTTTTAAAGTACTTTTACCCTTTGCAACATCGTATCTTTGTGAAAGTGACTTTTTAGCATTGATTACAATAAAAAAAAACATCGTTCGTACTAAATAAACTAATATAGCAGTCGTACTAATGCTAATTAAAAAAAATTTTATAGTAAGAAATTTAAGAAATAAGAATGCCACTGCACTAGAGGATAGAAGAACCAAGAGTAAAGTAGTAATTATGCATAAAGCAATTAATTGTAATTTAGAAATACAGCACAAAGATAACTTAATACAACCTTCAGATAGACATAAGGATAAAAACACCTTTCTTATTCCGAAGGCAAGAACAAACACATACAAATTCTCGTTCTTCCCGTCCGGAATTCGGGCGTGGATGGGTTGCCCGAAAAAACCAGGAGAACCAACACTTTATCAACATTTAAAACTCTAATAAGAATGCAGGACTAGACACAAAACATAGATAAGCGTATGAAGCAATAATCTTCTGTAAAGAATGGGCGTCTGTAACAGATAAGATAAGATAACTCAATTTGTAACGTACGTTATTTTTAAATCCCTTATATTAACTTCACCGCCGGTCATCTCTGTCTGTCTGTCTTGGGCGGGTGGAAAAACAAAAGTCAAAAATGACCCGCTTCCCGTGATGCGATCCGGCTGAAATTTGGCACACGGACCCGTGTCACCTAACAATGCATCGTATCACAATTTCAGATCGATCGAACGTACCGTAATTAAATTAATGCATTTTTAGTTTATCCTTATATAACGTATGTAATTCAAACTCACTGTTTGTTATTGTTTTTTTTCCACGTGAAAGTTTGAGTTGACGCGTTGAGGCGACCCATCGAAGCACCGGCGTGCTTTTCTTTACATTTTACGTGTCACGCTGAGCTCGGTCAAGCGATCGAAGACCAGACTTTTCCCCTCTCCCCCCACCCACCCCCACCCCGCCCCCCACCCAGGGTTATGAAGCAATGTTGAGTTAAGACAGATTCAGTCAGTAAATGTGTGTAGCGTTTGAAAATAATCAATACTGTTAGTTATGTCTCATATATAAGGGATTTATAGTCAAAAACTTTGTTTTTTACGGGTTTGTTTTATTAAATCCCTTATATTAACTTCACCGGCGTCTCTCTCTGTCTGTCTGTCATCATCTCTCTCTGTCTTGGGCGGGCGGAAAAACAGAAGTAAAAAATGACCGACTTCCCGTGATCCGATCAAGCTGAAATTTGGCACACGGACCCGTCTCACCTAACAATGCATCGTATCAAAATTTCAGATCAAATTAATGCATTTTTAGTTTATCATTGTATGAGGTATGTAATTCAAATTCACTGTTTGTTATTGTTTTTTTTCACGTGAAAGTTTGAGTTGACGCGTTGAGGCGATCCATCGACGTACTCGCGTGCTTTTGTTTACATTTTACGTGTCACGCTGAGCTCGGTCAAGCGAATCGGTGACCAGACTTTTCCCCCTCTACAGGTTTATGAAGCAAAGTTGAGTTACGACAGATTCAGTCTGTAAATATTTGTAAATACTTTTAGTTATGTCTCATATATAAGGGATTTATAGTCAAAAACTTTGTTTTTACGGGTTTTTTTTTAGAGAGGTTGAGAAAGGATTTTTTTTTCATCCGTTATGAAGTAAATGACTGTAGTCTTCAAACACTTAAAGGACATATTTTAAAGAGCCAATATTTAACCAAATAAGAAACACTGTTAAAATAAGTGCGATGTGAACCCCCGCTAGTCTCAATAATTCATTATATACCAGATATAATAGAGCGAATTACTTGAAATGTGTTTTTCTTAATAAAATAATAAATCTTAACTTTCCAATGCGAGCTCTAGGCTTTAGCTAATTGTATGAGGAATGTATAGGAAAATTATTTTTGTCAGGATAAGGATTTGTATGAATAACAAACATCGCTTTAGAGGTCAATTTACCTGCTGCCCCCGTTATGTCCACCTGCACTGCTAATGTAATCGATTGAGTCACGTTGCCATGGGCAACGACGTGCAGAATTTTCTTGTCAAACCCGGTCATGAGGTAAGGGTCAGACACATTCCCTTGTCTTACAAGATCCTCTCGCCACACAGCACCCCAGCCCTGAAGTGATCAATGAGAGGCATTACAATAGGATACACATGAACAATGTGTCAACAGTTCTACGACACACAGTCATTACAATAGGATACACATGAACAATGTGTCAACAGTTCTACGACACACAGTCATTACAATAGGATACACATGAACAATGTGTCAACAGTTCTACGACACACAGTCATTACAATAGGATACACATAAAGAATGTGTCAACAGTTCTACGACACACACTCATTACAATAGGATACACATGAACAATGTGTCAACAGTTCTACGACACACAGTCATTACAATAGGATACACATGAACAATGTGTCAACAGTTCTACGACACACAGTCATTACAATAGGATACACATGAACAATGTGTCAACAGTTCTACGACACACAGTCATTACAATAGGATACACATAAACAATGTGTCAACAGTTCTACGACACACAGTCATTACAATAGGATACATCTGAACAATGTGTCAACAGTTCTACGACACACAGTCATTACAATAGGATACACATAAACAATGTGTCAACAGTTCTACGACACACAGTCATTACAATAGGATACATCTGAACAATGTGTCAACGGTATATGATACACATTTGTTGCAATTGGATACATCTAAACAATGTGTCAACTGGTCTACAACACACAATCATGCAATTTAATTTATAAACATATCCATATATATATATGTTGTAATGAATTTACCATGTGACCTTCAAGTAACCCGTTTTATCCTAAACTTAATCTTATTTTAACAAAAACAAAACACCCATGAGGCTGACACCATGAGTTTGCCGCACTGAATGATAAATGTATGATGTGATTGGTCCATGTCACTATACATGTGAAATGGTTCGCGGTCTGACGGCGCCATGCAAGGAAATTTAACCATTTTCTCACGACTAGCCGCAGAAAATTAATCAACATCCAATGGAAGGACCGGTCTCAAAATCTACGGTAGTCCTCACCTGCATTTCTTAACAAAGGAATTTAATGCAGCCCCAGCTTCTATGTGCCGGAACAGTGATAATTTCAGACAAGGGCTTGGGCATTCAAATATTTTATGGTGAGCCTTAACTTGATGGCGGTGTCATGGTCGGCACCTTACATTTTCTTTAAAAAACTAAAACCCAAACTAAGAGCGTGTAATGTAAATCTCAAGGCGTGTGAAGAATCAGCAAAGGATCAGCTAGCTACGTGACGTCTATCTTTACACCAAGACCCCAATCAAACTAATGCAAACAAAACAGCCCGTTGCAAAACAGAAAGAGATATGTGACATGTCAGAAATGCTCTATTAGCACTGCCATCATCAGCCCTGTGACCACCCACACTCTAACACATAAATAATATACGAGCAACAAAGCCCGTCCAAGGACGTTCCGCCAAAGTTTGATGGCATGTTGTAACTCCCCTCCAACAGCCGTCTCAACCGGCATACATGTGCATCAAGTCAAAAATACTATTCATTATAGTTAAAATAAATAACTCGTAAAAACAGAGCTTTTGACTATAAATCCCAACGCGCATAACTCATAATAAAGTCTTGGAAGAGATATTGCACCAAAAATAACTCGTTTTGAACGTCCGAGTAAACGTGTTCAATATGATTGGCTGTAGGAGTCATATGTATTTGAGGGACCAATCGCTATCGATGACCGCACGGAACATAGCCTTTTATTATATATAGGAAAAACCCAGGTCACTCATTCTGTCTCATTCCGTAACGCTGAGAGACATAGTACAACAGTCCATAGCAGTTAAAAAAGAAAGGAATCATTTTGGTTTTGAGATAAACAGAGCGTGTGGTGTTTCTCACCGTAAAATGTTTATGACGTCATTGTTTGAGCTTATATTTTAATTTTGGAAAAGAGAACGATGTAAAAAGAGGATTTGAGGATTTATAATTATAAAATACTTTGTGTACATTTCAGGAAGTTTAATATTTCGTATTTATCAAACAACTTGGGCTTTTGAAAAAAGTGTGCGCCGTATGCACCCTACAACCCTTAGTAAAGAAAACATAACTATGAAATTTGTCTAAATAAATTTCAACAAACAAATTTATGAAGCCATTAACCAGCGATTGATAATATAGACAGGTTATCAATGGTGCCAGTGGAAGAATTTTTTTTAATGATTATAAAGATAAAGTTATCATCACTATCTTACAGATTAAGAGCCTATCTGACATTTCATCATTCGAGCTGAAAATGAAAAGTTACAAGAACACCTGAAACAAATAAATCATTTACCTGAGGCTTGCTAAGCTCTATAGATCTAGATCTCAATAAATCATTTACTTGAGCCTTGCCAAAGTCACAGCGATAGTCTATAAATCGTTTACCTGAGGCTTGCTAAGCTCTTTAGATCTAGATCTCAATAAATCATTTACTTGAGCCTTGCCAAAGTCCCAGCGATAGTATATAAATCGTTTACCTGAGGCTTGCCAAAGCTCCAGAGGTCGTCGGTTTTACCGAACCAGAGGCCTGACTGCGCCTGGCCTGTGACAACGTTAGCGTCCATTATGGAGGAAACCTGTCGATGATAAAATACAACTTACTTGTCTAAAATATTATTTTAGAGTTCAACAACCTTTAACCTCAGGACCATCTAATCCATTAGGGATAGTATAAAGGCCTTCAAACTTCTAAAGGGCCTATTAACTCTTTATTAGATGCCTACGAAAAGGAGATAATAGAATATTGAAGACATAAATGGAGTGTTTCACCTGGAAAATATAGTCGAAATTGAACATAAAATTGTAGAAACGGGTATAACTCTAACCATGAAAGATGAGAACTGGAGCTGTATGATGAAATTTTGTTCATTTCCCAGCATCAAGTCCTTTAATTGAAAGCAATGCCACTGGGAGCAATCAGCTTATCATCGGAATACGCGCGTTTATCTTTAGAAAGTGTTGCAACAGCAGAATGGTAAAATTGGAAAAACAATATTTAAATTAGGTAAACAAGTGACAAAACTATTATCTATTTGTACCCTCATAATTTCAGCCAGAGTTTCGTTGTCACTGGCCATTAACAAATAATTGTGGCCTGGAATTTGCGATACCTATACAAATTACCGTGAAGTCTAAGAGTAATCAGCAGAAAATATAACATGAATTCTAAGAGTAATCAGCAGAAAATATAACATGAATTCTAAGAGTAATCAGCAGAAAATATAACATGAATTCTAAGAGTAATCAGCAGAAAATATAACATGAATTCTAAGAGTAATCAGCAGAAAATATAACATGAATTCTAAGAGTAATCAGCAGAAAATATAACATGAAGTTCTAAAAGAATAGATTAAAGAAACCACTCTCGTATTATCCATTTTTGAGAACACGGCGAAAGATAAGTATGATCTAATCCACATGACGTGAATCAGGAGTCGAATTGATACTGATTCAGGAATATTTTGCATTCTTGATTTCATAAATTATCTGCGTGATTTCTTTGGATCGCAGTAAATCAATAAATTCATCACATATACTGTCAGAAATAAATAACATACAATCCCCGTTTCCTGGATCTCCGATTATTTAGATGTGTTTGTTTAGAAGAGAAGTGAATTCAGCTGAAAGGTCAATGCAGCCAAGGTAGTTTCCATTTAAAGACAATTGTTTAAATTATTGTCAAAAGGGAAAAAAGAACTGATTTCGGCAACTATTTTTTTCAGGACGTCGGTCCAGTATTTGTACAGTTTTTGCATTGTTTCCGTCAACTCTAGTTCTTTGCTAAGGTTCCAAAATCTGTGACCGATCCTTGGATAAAAATGTAAGGTTCGGTCCAAATTTCTCACCGCAATATAAGCGTAATATAGTTTATAAATAATTTATATGACACTAATAACAATACAATTTTCAACATAATGTGCCATGAAGTTAATTAGACAATAATGTAAAAGTGCTAGCTTTAATCCACAGTTGGTTATATAGTTGGCCCTGACTTAACGATTTGTTTTGCATACAATTGAAATAACATAAATGTTGGGTATATTAACTCTTGAGTTAGTGAGATTATAACAGATTCAAGACTTCGGTGACCTTCTTGTGAAAATAGTAAAAGCTGTGATTAATTCAAAGAATTTATATCCGTAATTATTGAAAAAAGTTACTTCAAAGATACAAGATGGAGTATCTCAAATGAAGAATCAGCGTAATTGACTTGATTGCAGGCCATCATAAAATAAATAATAAAATGAGTTGATTTCCTCTGTCATAAACTCAAAAGTAAAACAATACAACTCCTCATTCATTTAATCAAAAACTCGTGATTTTATCACGCCCCAATGTAAAATAATTAGTGGTTTACAACCTCTCCCCTACTCTATTAAATCATAACACTTGGAGATGAGTCTTTTACCATTTTCATAGTAAAACAACAAATAAAGAATGAATCCTCACTGTTATCGGATGTATCTCCTTATAACAAAAAACATCACGTGACACAAGTACAAACCTGATTCCCTCCCAAGACCAGAAATCCCCTGAACGACGTGAAGTCCGGTACGACCCTCAGGTGCTGAGAGATGGGTCGTATTCCCCACGTGCTGCCGGCCCAGCCCAGGGGCGAGAGCTCGTAGAACATTCCATGGGCGTCCATGAGGTACCTCTCCGTCTCCACCTCCCTGATCCGGGGCCACTCGGTCTGCCACAGGTGGTCGAAAGCGTGAGAAGCCTTGGGGAGTCTGTACGTCTGCCAGTAGTTGTACTCTGTGGAGTTGACAAAATCCGTTAGAAAATGTAAAGAACATTATTTATATGGACGTAACTCAAGGCATCATTCCAGGGGAGTCACCAAATACTCTCGTTCCAATATTTTATCAGTCACGGTGTTCACAATCACACAAAATTTAGGAATTTTTTTTTAAAAACGATATCTACTTTAAAAAGTAACACTAGGCACTGCACTTTTTGGAACTGAGAGAAGTTTGCAAGGAAGAAGGCCGGCAAAAACTATACGCTCTTCTTTTCACGATAATTGGGTAGTAGGGTTTTATGAATTTTTAAAAATAATTTCCGTTAAAACTTCCGTGAAAAGTCCCCCCCCACACACACACACAAGCACACACATGCGCGAGTGAGCACACATGCGCGCACACACACACGCACACACACACAACTAAACTAATGATAAGTTGTCAAACGTGTGAGAAATATCCGCGCCACTTGATAACCTGAACTTGACTTTGTGCTCTTCACAAGCTTTGGTTCCCTAACCTTGACTTTGGGCCTTGAACCTTTATCAATTGCTTTTTTTTAAAATAGAAATTATAAGGAGGAGTGGGAATGCCATCAGACTAGACAGAAAAAGGTTATTTAATAAGGCATCGGTAAGCCTGAAAAATACCACAAAGTGCAGATACATTGTAATTTATTTTTATTTTTAAATCCCTTATATTAACTTCACCATCGTCTCTGTCGTGATCGCTCTCTGTCTTGGTCGGGCGGGCGGAAAAACAAAAGTCAAAATGACCCACTTCCCGTGATCCTATCGAGCTGAAATTTTGCACATAGACTTGTTTCACCTAAATATGCATTGTATCAAAATTTCATATCGATCGAAAGTACCGTAATTAAATTAATTAATTTTTAGTTTATCTCTTTGAATCTCTATGTATCCGTCTGCTATTTTTGACATCCACGTGTCACTGGAGTTCACTCCAGCCATCGATCACAACATACCCCGTGTTTTACAGCAAGGTGAGTTCAGTCACGTTCAGTCTGTAAATGTTTGTCGCGGTATTATATTGAACATAATCTTTACGTTTAGTTATACCTTATATATAAGGGATTTATAGTCAAAAACTTGTTTTTACTGGTTGTTTAATTAAATCTCTTATATTAACTTCACCGTCTTGTCGTGGGCTCAGGGGTGGTTCGTCGGACACAAAAGTAAAAAATGACCCATTTCCCGTGACGCTATTGAGCTGAAATTTCGCACATAGACTCGTATCACCTAACAATGCATAGTATCAAAATTTCAGATCGATCGAATGTACCGTAATTTAATAAATGCATTTTAGTTTATCTCTATGTAACCCTATGCAGCCGTCTGCTATATTTGACCTCCACGGGTCAATGGAGTTCACTCCAGCCATCGATGACCACATCCCCGTGTTTTACAGCAAGGAGGAGTTCAGTCAGTTTCAGTCTGTAAATGTTTGTCGCGTGGTGCGTAGTATATTGAACATAATCAATACTTTTAATTATGTCTCATATATAAGGGATTTATAGTCAAAAACTTTGTTTTTACGGGTTGTTTATTCATTTTTTTTGCTTGCTGGGGAAGGCTTTTTGCTGATACTTTAATTATTTTCGCTGATTAATTTCTTTTAAAAAGTTTTTCAATTTTTTTTTATTTCCTAAATGATTGTGCTAATTACCTGACTCCTCTCCGTCATAAACTTTG
Source organism: Ampullaceana balthica (assembly GCA_944989445.1). Classification (NCBI taxonomy): domain Eukaryota; kingdom Metazoa; phylum Mollusca; class Gastropoda; family Lymnaeidae; genus Ampullaceana; species Ampullaceana balthica. Next base: position 100,079 of record CALYLW010001715.1, on the reverse strand, counting down.
AGAATCACCGACCGGTAATCCCATCCTACAGCATAAATGACATGGCCGAAGTTCCGACGACCAGTGACCTCAACAAAAGCCGTGTCAGAAATGATCGTCCAGTTGGTCCCTGGTCCTTTCCACTCCGCCAACCGACCACCGTGCTGTAGGCTGGGGAAAGTCGTGCACCCCGTTATATGTCGAATTTATGTGTGTGTGTGTGTGTGTTTGGGTCTTAATTTGAGAACCCGAATAAAATGAAATAGATGCACGATGTCAAGCTTATTCATAGCAGAAACTTACAGAATCATTTTAGTGTTTCTAACTATGACGAGCCTTATTTATAGAACCCAAGGTACAGGTCTAACTGCCTCACTTTAACTTGGACAACAATGTTTAAGACCAAAAACAAAGATACAAATGGAGAGTGCACAGTAAATTGCAGAACGTCTTTTAAAATATGTTTGTTACACCTATGCACTTCAGGGAGCTAAAAAATGGAGCAAGTTGACATCGACTCACTCACATAAAAAAATTTCTTAGACCATGTCAACAATATTTCCGTATATGAGGACAGAATGCCCTCCGTGTGTCGTTACAAACAAAGTTCAAAGTCTTAGCCCCAACAACAACGTCGTGCTGTTTCTCAGACTCACTTTTTAAAGTCATCGAGCTCGAACGTGTTGCTGGCCACCACCAGACGTCCGTTCATGGTGTGTGCCGCCTTGAAGTGAGGCTGCTCACCTTGTGAGGCAGGGATGTTGAGGGTTTTCACCAGGTCGAACAGCTGCGTGCAGTTCAGTGCCACGACATCGCACTCCCAGAGTGGCCCGTCCATCCCTAGCATGTACACCTGACGATGGAGTCAAGTAGAACCAGGTCAGAACTGCGATTTCGTAGAAAGAATTATTTCAGGTTTTTATTTTCAATACGAGGGGCTATACGTTTGAACATACAACTTTTGTTGGGGTGGGCGTGGATTGGCGCATTGTACAACACGTGGGACAGGAAGTTGCATTGTCTAAAAGGTGAGGGGGGAGGTTATATATTGTACAACAGGAACTTTCGGTTGTTGTAATTGCCAAAACGGGGGCGTCTAATGAGGACCTGCTTATTTGTAGAATGGCTTAGCCTAGTCTAAAATCCGTTTACACTGATAATTATATTCTGATGCTCGTAATTAGAGTCTGATGTTCATAAATCATTTTGATGATTTTTTTGTCCAAATGATTTTTTGTTTACTCATAACTGAAAACATGTGTAACAACTGAGCCGTCACGTGACTTTTTGAGAGAAAGGGAGGGTGCCGAAGGTCACTTTGTGCTTTCTGCCCACTTTTAACTTACATTTTTATCAGCGTCAACCCTGGAAAACTGGTTGCAGGCAAATGATCGCATCAGTTAATAATAAGTAATTGAGTCACAGTTATTGATACAACCTCAGGATGAGACAGCTCTAAGAGTGCTGCGGGGTAATTGTTAAACACATTATTTTACTAATATTACCCAAATGAGAATTTTTAAAATGTATTCTTCGAGATAGAATTTCAATAAATAATGTATTAACAGGATAGTTGTTTTTTTATATAGATCACGTGTGTCTCGTTACCCACAAGTGCACACCAGTGACTTGATATGCACTTGACAACTCAGATTTGAGTAAACACTCTAACTGCACATTATGGCCACACTTACAAATCCACCCCCACCCCACCTACCACGACTGTTATTCGTAATTCACACGTGGCGATGACTAGAGCCTAAATAGCGGCAAGCATGTATGTGGCGATGACTAGAGCCTAAATAGCGGCAAGTATGTATGTGGCGAAGACTAGAGCTCATAGAGCGGCAAGTATGTATGTGGCGAAGACTAGAGCTCATAGAGCGGCAAGTATGTATGTGGCGAAGACTAGAGCTCATAGAGCGGCAAGTATATATGTGGCGAAGACTAGAGCTCATAGAGCGGCAAGTATGTATGTGGCGATGACTAGAGCCTACAGAGCGGCAAGTATGTAGGTGGCGAAGACTAGAGCCTATAGAGCGGCAAGTATGTATGTGGCGATGACTAGAGCCTACAGAGCGGCAAGTATGTAGGTGGCGAAGACTAGAGCCTACAGAGCGGCAAGTATGTATGTGGCGATGACTAGAGCCTACAGAGCGGCAAGTATGTAGGTGGCGAAGACTAGAGCCTACAGAGCGGCAAGTATGTATGTGGCGATGACTAGAGCCTACAGAGCGGCAAGTATGTAGGTGGCGAAGACTAGAGCCTACAGAGCGGCAAGTATGTATGTGGCGATGACTAGAGCCTACAGAGCAGCAAGTATGTAGGTGGCGAAGACTAGAGCCTACAGAGCGGCAAGTAGTAGTGGCTAGAGCTAGATGTGGCGATGACTAGAGCCTACAGAGCGGCAAGTATGTAGGTGGCGAAGACTAGAGCCTACAGAGTGGCAAGTATGTATGTGGCGATGACTAGAGCATACAGAGCGGCAAGTATGTAGGTGATTAGCAGGTCCTATAATGTGTGTCTTAAAACATTCCACACCGAGGTCACACGTGTTTTGAAGTGCTATGTGGGACTAGAGTCAAATTTCATCTTGAAAGAATTTCTACATGTTCAGCAACCCTTATACACTATATATAATAATGGTAAAAAGTTGAGCAACTTCCGAAAGGTTATTAGTACTAACTATAATAATATTAATAATTACATCATAAAGCTTAATTCAATATATAGGCGTTGGTAACAGGGCAAATATATTCTAATAATAAAATTTAAAAGCATCAGTTAACAAATTAATAAATAATTATTTATTATAATTTATAATAAATAATTTAAAACTTATGACCAGAAAGTCATGACCAGAAAGCCATGACCAGAAAGCCATGACCAGAAAGCCCTGACCAGAAAGCCTTGACCTACCATTGTCTCGGGTTTCGTGAGGTGTTCGGCCGTGGCAGCAATTCTGACTTTGAGCAGATCCTGGAATGTGCGGATTTTCCCGTCCAAGTCGATGACCCAGGCGCCAATGACGATCTGGTTTGTTTGACGGTGGAGAATGCGGTTGGCAAACGTGGAGTTGTGGTCAACTAACTTGTACATCTGCACAGAATCGTACAATTTATGTAGATTTTAAAAAAATAGAGAAGGAAGAAAGAGGAGATAAAATAACGATCCGACGTCTCCCAGAGTCAGTGGAGCAAAAACTTCTCGATTGCCACGAAAGGGACATGGCCACACATCTCCATAACACTGACACCCCCCTCCACCAACAAGCAGGCGCCACACAAAGGGGCCATCCATAAATGACGTCATGCGATTTTCGCAGATTTTACCCCCCCCCCAACCTACCCCTCGTTACACTTCGTCACAAAAACTTAGCCCCCCCCCTTTTTTTTTCCCCTCCAATATGACGTCACAAAACTTTGGGAAACCCCCCCCCCATTAGAAGTCACATTTTCTATTCAAAATTAGCATGTTTCAAATTAATTTTTTTGTCATTTAATATTATCTTATCTATACAGACGCTCCTTCTATGCAGAAGATAGTTGCGTCCACAGACCATGACAGATGATCTGTTGGGCAAGTGATGCAGCGTTCACAGGCCACGGCTTTGTGGGTTCCACGCATTACCCAGCCGACCTAACTACATGTAGTGTTAGGTACCCATTCGGAGCGGGGTGACTCAGGGACGCCCTAGGCCCCGGGAACAAGCCCTTGCCTTCACACGGATTCGAACCCGTGACCATCGGTACGACAGTCCAGTGCGCTGCCACTCGACCACCGCGTATGGGGCCGTCCCATAAATGACGTCACCGCGATTTTTCACCCCCCCCCCTCGTCACAAGTCGTCGCAAAAAATTAGACCCCCCCTCCAATATGACGTCACAAAATTTGCGCGCGCCCCCCCCCCATAAAAGTTGTATTTTCTATAGTAAAAAGAGCATGTTTCAAATCACTTATCGTCATTTAAGTATGTATATAGTGTAATGGTGCACTCTAAAATCGCAAGACGCGTGAAAACATGTAAAATGTCATGAAATAAATTGCAAGAAATGTAATATTTAAGTTGAACTTTTATTGAAACCTGAGAGTTTTGATGTGACGTCAAATTTCTCCAACACCCCCTCCCCCTCGTCATACATCGTCACCAATGTGTGACTCCCCTCCCCTTAGGTGCATGACTTCATTTATGGACGGCCCCTATGTATTAAGTGTAAGACTGCACTCTAAATATCGTCACACGTGTGAAACCTTTGAAAACGTCAGTAAATAAATTACATGCGAGAAATCAAATATTTAAGTGAAACTTTTATTTAAAGTTTTCGTTTTTTTTAAATGTGACGTCACATTCCTTAAACACTCTGCCACCCCCCTCGTCACACATCGTCACAAATGCATGACCCCCTTACCCCCTAGGCGCATGACGTCATTTATGGACGGCCCCAAAATTGTATGCGCATTGACCTCCGCCCCCGGCTTTTACACCTCCCATTCCAAATGTAGTAGTGGAAGAATGCTACGTTAGGTGGTGGGGTGGGACATGGAAACCAACGACATTCTAATCCCGATGTTTACTACTATCGATGCTTGTGAGTTTTCTAGAGTGGTGGCTACAGGATTGCAAGGTCAATTATCTAAAAGATTTCTGACAAATATTTAAAACTTCCTTAGATATTTTTTTTCTTAACAGATCAAAATATTTATTAACTGAAACATTTTCATTCCAATTACAAAGACGCACCGTCGAAACTAAATGTCGGTTTTTACCACATCTCGTGCAGCTCACATCCTTATTTACACACGTCAGGCTTTCGGACAAGTTTTACCCAGTGCAAAAGTGGCGTAACGACGGTGGGTGCAAGGGTACATATGACCCTGGGCGCCAAGGCTCGGGGAGGGGGGGATAAAATGTACAACGTCACAGCATAAAAAGTGACATTAATGAAAAGGGGCGGGTGAAGGGCAATTTAATTGTTTATCCTCCAGCGCAAAAACATCCTATACATACGGCTCGGCAGTGCGATGTTTGGCATTCCGTCCTCCACAACTCTCTCACCTACCGCTTATTCAGTACACGATTTATAAATTATAGGTCCTTTCTTTATTATGATAAATATATATATATATATATATATATATATATATATATATATATAATATATATATATTCATTTTCAGAACAAGTTATTTATAGATAACCAGAGGCGTCATTAGGGCCACCAATAATTTAAGGTACTCCAAACTTATTATAGTGTATAATAAAGATGCAGGCAAATGTTTGTATGAATCCCTGAAAATGCCTTGGACATTCATACGGCAAGCCGAGTATAAAGATTTTGCAGAAGACAAAAAATCTGACTGCATCAGGACAACCTGCTACACTTTTCTCAACCAATTTAAGGGAAATGAGCTGTGCACGGCACATAATGAGCAACAATGCACTTCTCACGAAGAATAGCCTAGTTTCCGTTACACTTCCTACTCATATTTGCTTCATGAGTGCACGCTAAATTTCTGGTTAGACTTTTGCTTTCCATGTTTTACAAACATTGAGTAATGAGGTGGTGGGGAGATTTGTAAAGTGGGGTGGGGATGGGGGAGCTTACCTCAAAGTTATCGTTGATGACGTAGAGACCAGTACCACTTCCGGCGTCAGGGACGGAGAGGTAGGACACCATGTAAAGTCTGTCTGCCCATGGCATCAAAGCCCCTGTCCCGCTCTCGGACCTCCCAGGTCCACTGCTGGCCACAGCAGCCAAACTCGGAAAAATTCCATTCACCTGAAAAGGAACTCCGATGCCACCTGAAGTTCCAGGCGGAGTTTTTCTCGTCTGCTCGTTCTCCGTCAAACACTGTCGGCTGATGGCCTGCTGCAGGGGCACGTAGACGCAGTTGCTCTTTCTGCGCCATTTGCTGGAGTCTGTTGCGGAATTGGACACTTTCTGTGGGTTGTAACTATTTTCCTTCCCGAACTTTCGGATCACGTTTCGAGAACCGGATCGGTTGTTGAGCCACGAGGACTGGTCATCGGCTTTTTGCCCCTTAACGACATACTGACCAGCAACACCAACTATGAGAAGAAATAGCACCACACTGTGGAAACTGAGATGCCCTACACAAACACACTTGGCACCCGTCATGATAGGAGATGATTTGTAACAGAAAACAACAAGAGATTAAGCTCTTGTCATTCAACACTGGTAAAAAGTAAACACCACAATGGATCACCAGAAGAACACGGGAATGACTTGTTTTGTTCTGAATATAAGCGTTCTCTAGGCGGGGGTAAGCCTTACAATAACTCAAATCATGTCAGCTACTGAGTCACGAGATCTGACTGCTATCACTATCACTGCGGATGATTGTGATGACATGGGAGCTATCACTTAGTAGGTCAGATTCTGGTACATGGGTTCAAGTGGGGCTATCCTCGGCCTTGATTTAAGGGAAGTCAAACATAACAGAAAGAATGTGCTCTTGACCTTTTGTATCATCGTGAATTAAAAACATGGGGCGGGGCGGTGATGTAAGCTGTGGAAGTTAGTGCCGGTGTGCTAGCAGTTAAGTTGATATAAAAGTATGGGGCAATATTCTTTTCGTGAAGATATCCGTCATAATGAGACGATTTTGTAAGCTTTTCAGAATATATGCCTTGAAACTACTCATCTCACCCCATGTGGATGATACATTTGTTATACAAGGCAAGAGTACCCGGAATTTGTCTCCCGTAAATGTCATATCCGCAACAGGTCTCTCTCTCCATGTTTGAATTATATTGGTGCGCCTCAGATAGCAGTTAACCAAGATATATCATTGCTAGCCCCCCCCTCATACACTACACACGTGTCAATGTAGTTAAAAACTCAGCTCATCAAAACACATTAAGGTGGTCTTGTGACATTTTTTTTACATTCATTTTTTTTTAAATTACAGAATAATTATATGTTCTGTAACCCTTAACTATATCTATTTGGATTTTTGAAAAAAAAGTGTGTGGGGAGGGGGGGGCACCCCGCTGCTACAGCATTTCAGATTGTTGTCTGGGGTCCTATCTTTTTTGTTACCTTTCGATACACTTGAGGGTGCAATTAATCATACACTTGAGGGTGCAATTAATCATACACTTGAGGGTGCAATTAATCATTCACATAAATAATTAAATAATGTATATATCTATATACAATAAAAGACGAAGTTCGTTTGTGGCTTTGTGTCGATTTCGTTTCTACATGGATTGATGGACCTCGACCTAACTTGGTGCACACAAACACCATGTCCCATATTAACATATGATATGAAACATAACATCCACTCATTCGGGGCCAGGAGCCCTAAGTGTTTTTGTCCTTTAATTTTAATGAGTTTATAAATATTTTGAAAATCAGCCCCCTGGTGGATAGGTGCATCTATACTCTAGACGCATTTTGTGCACAAAAACTTGATGGCCGGTATTAACTTACTATAGGGCATTGAACTCCTGGTGTCCATTCCTTCGGTGCCCCAAATCTATTTTTTTGAGCAAATTTCAAGACTTTATTCCCATTAGATTTTACACAATTCTGACACAACTATTTATATGAAGTACAATAATTTCAATATATCTCGTCTGCTTTTTAATTTTTATAAATAAAGTGATGGGACTGTAGTTAACAGATATTTTAAATCAGAAAAGTTGTTTTTTGTGTATATTTCTCACAGGATATAATACCTCATGAAGTAAGTCAACATGGAAGCAAAGCTGAAAGAATTTTCCTGCACACTAACTTTATGAAAAATTACAACAGTTTAGAGACCCACATGATTTCCCATGGCAAACTGAGATTCCAGTCAGTAATTTAATTGGTTTTTGAAATCCACAAGGCCATTTGATATTGAAAGAAAAAAGCAAGGCATTTCTCTTCATTATCTCCCTCTAATGAGCAACAAGTTAAAGAAGTGTGATTTACTATAATCTGCAATAATTTAGGTCTTGAGGGCAAATAATTGGACTGTTGACCAAATTTTCCATGACAGTAAAATATCAATATTTTTATATATATTTTAATAAGAAAATGCTGAGCCATAAACATGGAATAGTGAATTGAATTTTATTTGACCAACTACTATATAACTTTCCCTTTTACTGCCTGTGATTTTACCCACATCTATTGGCACTTTCCTGAGCAATGCAGTTTGTAACTTTTTTTTTGGATAATGTCCCAATATTGTTGTCCAAAGTATTCCATGACTTGATGCTAATTCTTCTGTCACTTCAAATTTTCTAGGGACTCCTGGAGCCAAATATTTGATGTCCATGGCCAGCAGTTAGTTTGTGAAACCTTGGGATAATTCAAAATTTAACTTGTAAACCATTAAGAAAGTAAAATTATTCAGACAATCTTGTACTTAACAATTTTTTTTTAAAAACAACAATAAAATTATTCAGACGATCTTGTACTAAACAAATTTAAAAAAAACAAATTAAAATTAATTAACAAAATCCATGTTTTTTTTTCTCATATCTCAGATAATTTATTTCTACATAAAGAAATAACTTTGTACTGGTACCTAAGGTGGCACTTCAGAACCTTTAGACTGTTACAATTTTAATGCCATGTCTAATTTATTCAAAACATCACAGATCAGACTTTCTGTTTTTACTGTGCGAGATTTAATCTGACATTGTTGAAGATTTTCCTTGATGCTCTGCAATATAATATAACAAAAAAATTACCCAAAAAATACATGCCTTCCAGTTCATGACAAATAGAGAAATTCAGTTTTGTTTTAAAATGGGAATTGATAATGAAATGAGATGTGCCTCAGCTGTTGATTTTTTTTCTTCAAATAAACTATAAATTCTTAAGTGATGAATAGGATATTGCTTTTCTCAGCAAGCCAGTAGATTTTCATTAACAAACATTTTTACACAAAAGTTTCATTATTAAAAGTTTAAAGCTTTTTATTTTTATTATTTTATACTTCGATGTGATGACTATTTCAAAATTGCATGCGAATATAATAAAACATTTAATCATCCTTTATTTTGAATACAAATGACCCACCTCCATGGTGGAAATAATATGATGTATTTCATGTTTAGGCTTGAGCAAAAGTTGATTAGTTTTTTCTTTCGGAATCTGCAAAAGTATAGTGTGTATAATATTAATTTAATATATTACTATACTTAATGTAGTGAATGATTCAGAGAAATTAACCGTAAATATTTTGTTATTTTCAAAATGCTTGTTTTTAAATTATAATATTAGCCTTTATTCTTGAAGCCCACCTTTCTGTTGTTATTTAATCAGTTCATTTTATATTGACTATTATAGATTAGCAAGATTAAGTTAAGAGCCAAATAACATTTAATTAAAATATATTTAAGGTTCAATGTCATTGCAATTTTGTTTCAAATTAAATATTGAATCTTTAATATCTAACTGGATATTTTAATTTGTTACCTGCATCCTTTCTTTTATAGCAAGTCTGACATTCATGATCATAATAATGTCATAACTTCGAAGTGTTATGACAAACTTTTCAACAGTTACTGTTCCTGGATTCTTGACTGCTGGATCAGTTTGGGATTCTGAGATTGTTATTAACACAGGAATACCAGATGGCCCTACAAACTGACAGGAGCAGTGGTGAGTGTCAGAAGCTAACACATCTTGGCCTTCTACGGTCAAAAACTTGAGAACCTCAAGTGGAGAGTTTAAATTATGTTCCTGTGCTAACATAGAAAAGAAGTGATTAAATATATTTAGTTATAAAAATTAACCTTTCAAAAAATGGATCAGAAATACAGTCGGACCTCGCTAAGTCGAACTTCCCTAAGTCGAAAACCTCCCCATATCGAATAAATTGTTTGGTCCGGGGCAAATTCCATAAGATTAATGTATTTTAGATCTCCTTAACTTGAAGATTTTTTTGCTTCCAACCTCCCTTAGTCGAATTTCCCAAGGCATGCTGTGACTCTTTTTAAAAAGAAAAATGTTACTTCCCCTATCCCACTGTGGAGGGAGTAAAGTGGAGGAGGAGGGGGGGGGAAGGTGTCTCTTCGCACAGGCTTTTGTCGGTATGTCAAAGCAAGTTGATTTCTTTCATGTGAAACATCAGACACTGCCTCTCTTTCCTGTCAAGCTTTCTAGCCAGTATGGCTGTTTCCCCCACACCCCCCTCTCAATATCAAAACATTGTCCTTGATTAATCTGCGCCTAAAGGCCATTTTCCCTAACTCGAAAACTCCGTAAGTGGAGTTTTTTTTCAGGTCCCTTTGAGTTCGACTTAGAGAGGTCCGAATGTATATAAAAACAATTGAAGTCAGATTGGTGTTAAATTAATTGGACTTTATCCTTAACATGATCATAATAAGAGGTTTTTAGTAATACACTTCACAACATTAACTTAGGACAAATAGTTTTTAAAAAGCTACCAGAAAAAATAATAATAAACTTAATTAATTTTTACCAGACTAGGATTATTTATAGAATATGAAATAAATCTCAGGACTCTCAAATCATGATATTGTCAGGCTAAGCAACAGTATAAAATCACAAATAAATAAGAAACCTAAAAAACTCATTTCTTTCTGGAATAAAAATAATACAACAAACTTGCACTAATCACCGACAACTTTAAAAGAAATTTTATAAATAATTACAACACAAATAGTTCAGTGAAAGCTATTTAAAAATCCATAAAACTATATCTAAATGCAATAATGGATGAGTGAGTGCTAACACAACAAAACATCAAATAAAGTCAACAAATGCTGGTTCAATACAAAATAAAAGAATCCTTATAAACAAAAAGAGAGTGTATTTTAAAAAAATTAAGCTAACAATGCCAAAATAAATACATAAAAGATACTTAAATGTTGAACATTTAATTCAAAAATTTAGCAGAAACCTCCAAAATGAATATGCAAATAATTTAATTTCTAAGGACAACAATAAAAACTTATAATCCTTTATTAAGTCTAAAAATATGGAGCACCCAGGAATACCTTCACTAAAAGGCCCAAACAATCAAAGCTATAATGATAATGAGAGCAAAGCTTACATCTTCAAACATATTTTGCAACACAGCTTTTGGAAAAACAGATCATGTGAAACCCAATTAATTTGTCTAATAGAATTATATACATGTAATAATAATCAAATACATTAAATATTAATTGACTTCTCAAAACTTGTCAAAAGCATTTTATAATCATCATTCTAGTTTACTCCAAAAAAAAAGTCATTTCTGCTTCAGTGGATTTAATATTTCCTAATAGGCAGAGATGAAACTGTAATAATTTAAATAATGTAAATCAGAAATAACCGTAAACTCAGGAGTTCCACAAGGAACTGTCCTAGGCCCACTTCTCTTCTTAATTTACCCAACAGCATCTCATCAGGAATAAAAGTTAGGTTATTTGCTGACAATTGTATAATCTATAAAGCAATAAGTCAGAACAAGATACTGAAATCTTACTAAAAGACCTAGATGAATTACAAAAATGAAAAACTAATTAGAGTATGTCTTCCCACCTAAAGAAGCGTCAACTGTTAAAATGTTTTTTTTTAAATTCTCCTGTATTAAAAAAAAATTCAACAAATAGCTAAACTAAAATGATGTAAATCCAAAAATAATGCACATGATGTGTCATTAACTGTGTATTGCAGGACATAGAACTTACCAGCAAAAGTAGATACAGGAAGTGAAACAGTCAGACTTTGGGGCTGCTCCAATGGCAAATTTATTTCACTACCAGAGTTGACCCGAGACAGAGCCAGTACTTTAATTTCTTTAGGCAGGTGACAATCGCTCGACTGGTACAAGCATGATTTACCAGGGCAATCACTGTCATTATCCTCATCATTCATTTTTTGAAGAAAGTTTAGAACATCAAAGTTATAAGTGTTTAGCTCCACAATGTGACATTTCTGAAACATCTCTCCTGGTACAAATTCCTCAATGATTTTGTGTCCGAAATTGAGAACTAAATTCACTGAAACCTGTAATGCTGGGTTTGCCTGATCTCTAATTATTCTTTTAAGTGGAATATGAAAATCTAAATGACATTTGGATTTAAGACCCTTCGCTAATGGAAAAGTGTTTGACTGTATACATTTGTTGAAATCTGTTACTGCGATAGAGTTAAATTGAATGTCATTAATAGTGACGACCACACTCCAATCACTTGTCAGGCAAACTGCACTGTTGTTCTTAAGCTCCACTTTCAGCTGCCATTCTTGTAAGTAACCATTCTTAAAAAAAGACACACTACACCTGCATTCAATCATAGATTCAGCAGGGCTAACAAATGTTGACAAGTCTGTATTGCCAGGCAGTACATTTTTAGCCACATCGGTGGCCAGCCGTAAACTTGAGAAAATGTTCATTTGGAGCATGAAGGCATCCAGCCGCTCTGACTTTTCTTTGACAGATCTCAGGTTCTCAGTACATGCATCGATATTCTCAAGTATATTTGAGAAGCTTTCAGTGCTTGATTTTTCAGTCTCCAATACAAAATCAGATGTGAACACTGGAATCTGAGTGGCTTGATGGTTACATGTAATTCCAGTGATAAAATCCCCTAAAGAAAAAAATAAGAGCTCTTTTACTTCATCAACCTAACATAAATAAGATAAAATAAAATTTGAAATAATGTTAGATAAGAATTCAAAGGTGAGTAATGCATTGCTGAAGATAGCTAGAAAAGTTAAAAAACAAGGACATTAGGGTATATTAAATAAACAATGCTTCATATGGAATGATGTGATATGATAGAGACAAAATTTAAAGTAATTAAAAAGATAATAGAAATATTATTGAAAAATAAAGAACAATATAATTTTTTAAGTAGATGATGATTTTTTTTCTTCATTTGTACACTTCAATATAATTCAACAAAAAAAGGTGTAACTTAAATCCTAGGTAAATTTGCTTTACCAATTTTCAAGAAAAAGAAATTTTTAAAAAAAGTGTGCGCTACTTATACTTATAAAGTTCAATAATAATTTACCATTGGGATTTTTTGGGACATACGCAATCAGCTTAAGAATTTTTGCACGTTTTAGAAGAGTCTTGAAGACGGGTTTGACTGAAACTGACTCCTTGCCCTGCACATTGGTCAGCTTGACTTCACATGCCTCAACACATTTGCCTGTACTGTAAATCAAAAGGTTTTCATGAACAAGACAGGATACTGTTGGCTGCGCGATGGAAAACATCAACATGAGTGGAGCCTCCCTGTTGCCATAAGGTGGCAGACAAAGACAACATTCACCTAAAAAATAAACATTAACACTGTTATTAGGTCAATTCACTATATCATTTAGGATGGGAATGCAAGGATCAATTAAAAAAATTACAGTTTTTCAGAATTTATATTTTAAATGCAATGCATGAATATAAAAAAGATTTTTTATTAAGACTATGTCTGCAAGCGTCAAAGCCAATCAAAACTTTGCTTTAATTTCTTGACTTAAATTGTATCATACATTTTAATTTAATTTAATATTAAATTAAACCCATAAATTATAAATCAATTTAAAGTTATAAAATAATGTTTATCTTGTGTTTCAAGGGTTATAATTCAGCATTTAATTGTTATTTGATTTAAACACCCATGAAAAGGGATACATAAATGATACCTGAAGCACTGCAAAGCAGGAGACCCAGTTCAGGGTCTGTTATATTTCTCTGCTGTGGTTCAAAATTCTGCAAAGCTCTAGAAAGTGCAGACACAACATCCTGGTTCAGGTCAATGCTAGGTTCTGGCCAAGTGACCTTAATAGAAAACACCCCAACAATGTCTGAGTTCAACTGACAGATACTTGCAAATCTTGATTGGAAACAAGCTTTTGTTGATTTCAGGGCATAGGAATGAAGTAGGCCATTGTTGCAGCAAATTAGTAAAACAGGAGAATTGAGAATGCAAGCTTCACGACCAAATAGAGATAAAAACAATGTCTTGGGCAAACTTATCAAATCTGGTGTCAAGGTATTTGGCGGATGAGAAGATGATGGAGAAGAATCTGAATCTTGCTGTGTCACAATGTAAAGAATCTTTCTTTTCTTTAAAATATTTTCTTTGAACAAATGGTAAAATTTATAGGTTATTTATTTGTAAAGAACACATTAGAATGTTTTAAAACTTCCAAAATATAGATTAAGAAAATGTGCTATGAATTTATATTTATCCTACATGGAATTTTATTTAATAGTTGAAATTGTTTTCTTTAAAATATTTATACTGTGAAATATATTTAACATGAAAACGCTTAATAAGAAATATCGGTTAACACAAAATAATAAAACAGTTCCTACAAACTACTATATATTTTCATACATTTAGCTTCTCTTAATATGAAACCAAAATCGCTTAATATGAAAAGATTCTGCTTCTCAGAATGAACAAAATACAGAAAACAACGTCGATGAGACTTAAGATGGGCTTGAAATGAAAGAGAGGCTGTGTCTTTTATTGCTTATGAAAGGAAGCTAACTTGGTTTTGAAATACCAAAACCATAAAGATAGACTGCGAGATGAGTCAATGTTGTTTATCTACCCTCTCACCCATCCCTCCAATCCCACCCCACCACAATTAAAAACATCTCATCTCTTATCAGTTGGCTTTAGAATTCAGTGACTGATGTATAGAGTCTGTGTAAAAATCAGTGAATTTGGTTCGCGTTTTAACTTCTATTTTTTATTTAGATGCATATTCCAATAGTGAAATTAATAATAAAATAGACTATATCGAACAATTTTGTTGACAATCTGATGAACTGATGCTCAAAAAAGACAATGCAAAAAAAAATTAAAAATTGTTAAATTAATTATTTTCAACAAAAAATATATTTTAAATTGAACATTATGTATTAAATTTCTTTAAGTTCTTGTCAATATTTTTGTTTTATTGATTTTTATTAAATGCATGCATACATATCTATGTAAATAAAATGTACTCTAATTTAACATAATTGTTTTTAGCATATGTACTTATTTTTCAATATTCTAAAACACAAAATTCTTTAACACGAAACAAATGCTCAGTCCCCTCAATTTTGTGTTTAACGATTTTCACTGTATATCAATGAATATTATCAAATATAAATAATAATTACAGTTAAGAAGCTTATTTTGACATCGTAAATACTAAATGTTACAACTTTCTCTAAATCATTCATTAGAATTTAACAGATAAATTTAAATATTATTTAATGGTTTAAAATAGTTACCATGAAAAAAGTCTATTGTTAAATCTGTAAGCACATTTTGCAATATTTGAACCTTTTGCCTGTCCTTTTGCTTAAAATCAACCTTGTTTTCTAGTTTTAAAATAAAAATTCTGATTGAGTCTGAATCTTTTACAATCAATATTAGTACTTCATCAAATGTATTTAGGTCAAGGACAGGACTTTCTGATTCAAATATCAAATTCTCATCTTGGATGGCAATATTTCTTGTATTTGAATTTATTGAGTGATGGAGGTTGTTGTAGGAAGAATCATTAATTTTAGCCTTTTTAGATTGTGGCTCACTGAGAAGTTCTCCGAATATATCATCGACTTCCATTTCATTTGTTTCACTTGATACTTCATCTTGCTTTTTATCTTCTTTAGCTTTGCTTCAAAGAAAAAAAAGTAAAGAGTTTTTTGTCTTGTTTCCAAAATAATGAAGCTATTTTCATATCTTTAAGTAATTTTTTTTTAAACTTAAGATTATTTAGAGAATTATCAATATTAAGTTACCGAACCTGATTGATTTTTCGTTGTCAGTGACTATGTTAACTTGCCAAATCTTGTCATTGATTGTAGCTATATATGCATAGATACTGCCATTGCTTCTTACTGTTGACAAGGCCACAGCTGTCACAAAACAGGGGGCTTCAATGATAACCTTATATAAATATTCAAGATAAGATAAGACATAAACCATGGATAAGCAATTAAGCATAGGACAAAACAATATTCTGCATAGAAGGAGTGTCTGTAATGTATAAGATAAAGACATGTCAGATTATTTGCTGAAAATCATTTTTCTTTAAAAAGTATACATGATTGATGCCATTGCAATATTAAAAGTGTAGTTAGTAAATATTTATAGAAAATTTCTTAATCATATCAATGCCATGATGTAACATTAACTTCTAATGTATTCTTTGTAAATCTTCAGTTCATAGAGCAGTCCATAAATGACGTCACGCGCCTAGGTGTGGGAGGGGGGGGGAGTCGAGCATTTGTGACAATGTGTGATGAGGGGGAGGGGGGAGTTTAAGAAATGTGATGCCACATCAAAACGCGCTACTTGTAATAAAAGTTCCACTTAAAACATTTCATTGCTTGCAATTTATTTAAAGATGTTTTCAATGTCTTCACACGTGTTACTATATTAGAGTGCAGCCTTACACTAAATACAGACTTCAATGACAAAAAAGTAATTTGCAAGATGCTAATTTTCAATAAGAAAATACGGCTTTTAGGGGGGGGGGTCAAAGCTTTGTGACGTAATATTGTAAGGCGGGGTCTAAGTTTTTTTGATGAAGTGTGATGAGGGGAGGGGGGGGGGAAATCAGCCCAAATTGCGAGACGTCATTTATGGACAGCCCCATAAGTTTATACCCCTTTAATTCAGAATTATTTAAATAATATTTTGTCAAAGATTACACAAGCACAGCTTTCATATTATATGATAAATTTAAGAAACAAACAGAAATACCTACTCACTGATATATTAGTTTCAATTTCTAGTATATGCACTATTGAGCCTGTAACAGCTACAATTGCATATGGATGTGAAGTGTCGAAAGCCATGTCTCTCTCTTTACATGTGTATAATATATATATTATGTTTTTGTTATAGAAAATTTATATTTTATTTAACACCCCGTTGAATACATGAAAAAGTGTTACTTATAATAACTTATATAAAAATTTGTGATTAGGAAGGGCCAAAGCCAAAACTGTGTAGCTTTTCTTTTGTTTTTGGACCTACTTTTGCAGTTTACCCTTATTAGTTTTAGTAATAATTAGGCCCTAATCACAAATTTTGCAATATCCCCCATAGTTTTGTTCTTCAAATCTTCAAAAAAATTTACATTGACACTGTTTAGCTAACTTAACTAACTTCAACTTGGTGTCATAATTTAAAAATAATAGTATAATGATAATATAGGGCCTAAATATAACGTTTAGAAGTTTAGTATAGTATTTAATTTAAAGAAGATAGCTATCATATTTAGTAATTTAGTGTATTTCTTCCTTCTTTTATGTCAGTATAAATACCCTTAGGAGTTAGGAGTCTGGGAGTTAGACTTAGACTTAAGACCAAAAAATCATTGTGGTTGTGTCTTTGTCATTATGAATCATGTTCATATAAATAATATGACTGCTGCTTTATAATATTGAACTTTATACTATTTGCTTCATCCTGGGTCAGGCTACTACTAAGTAAGTAAAATAAGTACTAGTTAGTAAGACACCGTTCACACAGTCAGTGTTAGTAGACGTAGACGTTACTATTTACTGTCGTTACAAGTTACCAACAAATAAATTTACTGAAACTAAATATAATATATTTATATTATATATTGTGGGGTTCGTAATGTCAATGTTTATGTGGTATTGAAGAGGATAATTCACTGGTCATAAACTTGTCGGTTGTCGAGGGTGTAGCAAAGTCAGTATAAATTAAACACAGTTTACTGAAGGCAATACAATGAATTACAAATTCAAATTGAGAATTACATTTTACAGGCTTCTTAGTTCAAAGGTCAGTTCACTTTGTAACCCGTAGAAGGTTCCAAGTACATGCCAGAAAATGAATAATAGGATATTTCAATTTATTTCTTGTTTATGTATGGGTTTTAGTTTTAGATAAAATATTAATATTAAAATTTTTAAAGATAAAGATAGTCTTATTTATCTATGAATATTGACATTAAATTTTGGGAATATTTTCACAGTCTAGTATTAAAAATGATCAAAATTTGTATTTAGCATTAACAATCCTATTTTATCTGGAAAGAGAATTAAAGTGTCCACATCAACCGGAAGCTGCCACTTGGCAGGATTATTTGTTGTATAAAAATAAAACCTTTTAGTTTTAGTAAAAGGTATGAAGTGGCTATTAGTAAAATAAATATTTCATTACTTCTGGTAGTGTCATTGTCCAAGATTGATTTAGTTTTTTTACTAGCTACTTTTATAAATTAAAATTCGATGTAAGAACCGACGTTGCTAAGCAGTTCTGATCAGTTCAGTTTTCAAGTTCAATTAATTACTGAACTGAACTTAATTTTACTTAATAAAATGTAAAAATACCGGTACCAGATAGCTGATAACTGCCAGTCTTCTGTAACTTAATAATTTGTGACTTTTGTCAATGTATTATTAACGGATCTCTATGAATACTATGATGTTTTGGTCAGGGGGGGCGGGCCGCCCCGGGTGACACCATCAGTCATCAGGGGGGTGACACCAAAATCTAAAATTCTATATGTTCCCGGTATTTGGCACTGGAAAACTAGGAGGATTTCTATGGGTTAAGTCGTGAGGGGGTGACACCATGGGCTACCGCCCCGGGTGACAACAACCCTAGTGACGCCTCTGGCTCTGGTTTTGGTAATCCTGCAGTTTCTACACATATATTATTTCACTGCGAAATTTATTTTTCTCGTGAGAACTTACGTTTTTTAATTAATTAAATTAAATGCATTATTATATCATAATTCATATGTTGTATTTTACTAATCTTAGCTATTACAGTGCTAATTTGAATTTGTAAGTCTTATTTATTTCTAAGGCTATTAATTTCTAAGGCTTTTTTTCGCCGGTCCTCAGAATTTATTAAAAAATCTAAATTTAATGCTCCATTTTCATCCATTAATACTAACCGACTAACCAAAAAGAATATGTCAATTTTTCGGCAATAAGCACATAAAATGAAACTAATAAAATAGAATAAATTAAATTTTGCTACCATGTCAGTACAGGGAAAAAAGTGCACCAGTCCCTGGTGTAAAGGAACAATTCCTGCCGGTCTGTCATACTTAAAAGTTTGAGAAGCACTGCTCTACTCTAGTACAAACCATCTTCCTTGGGTCTGTCGTGAATTTAATGCTCGAGGTATTAGGGTTCGGCGACTTAAAATAATCAAATTAACCGATGAGAAAATGCAAAGACAAAGAGAGAATTTGGCGGTTCCAATAAAAAACGTCGACTTAATAGGGCTGACGAGTTAACCGGGCTCGGGTTAAGTGGGTTCTACTGTATTAGTTTTTCAAGAGAACAAAAATTGTCAGGTTATTTTTGTTCAGGCCCGCATGCATCCCGTGAAGTTGAATAGAGCTAATTTCAAATTTAATTTTAACACCAAAATTATATTGTTGGCGTTTTTGGTTTTAAAGTTATCAATTTTTAAGAATGGTTTAGTTTAGCCAAAGCTCCATTGTGTATAATATAAACTCACCATTTTGTAACCTCAATCCAGCTATAATTACTAAAATTGAATGCAAATAAATTTATTAACGTAAATCTCTTTTTCTGTGAAATTACATGGGCTTGCTCTGCTCTATCAAATCGCCATCTACTCAAATCACTAATTTGGGACCATCTGCTGTGAGTGAGTGCATTTAGCAATGTTCCTTAAGGACAGTGTTTTGAACTGGAGAATAATGTATGTTTTGATGTAATCATCAGTTATAAATTTATTTCTGCACCCTTTCATATTTGCCTCTTATTTTCTTGCAGTGACTGCTGCTCACCATTGAAGTATTTGTGAAATAAATACTAAAAGTTCAAGATGACATCATTAGCTGAACAGCCATGTTATACTCTAATCAATGTTCCTATGGATGCAGAGCCACCCTCAGAAATGCAATTGAAGCAAGACCTAGGTAACAATTTATTGTTTTTTTTTAAGGTACATGTTAAACTCATATATATAATACATATATATATATAATACATATATATATATATATATATACATATATATATATATATATATATATATATATATATATATATATATATATATATATATATATATATATATAAGGTTGTTAACCGGTCTTTAGATCAGGACCAGCCCTATTTAATCTGGACTGGATATTCCTAACTTCAATTCATCCATATTAGCTTTTTACCATGGAGTTCATTTTTAGGTGGGTGTGTCCTCTTATAGCTGGTATATGGTACAGCTCTTAACGGAGAAGATGCAGGGCAACATATGAGAGCTAAAACACAAGTGATACTGACATGAAAGTGCCTTCTTAATGTTGCTATATAAATTTTAAAAATATGTATAAAAAATAATTTGGAAATATTTAAAAATCACAGTCAAGACTGTTAGTTAAATTAAGCATATCATCATCATTTGTCCTTTGAGTTCCTTGTGGAACATATGGCCTCTGTCAAAGCTCGCCACTCTACACGGTCCCTTGCCAGTCGCTTCAATTCTTCCCAGCTGTTCCCAGTCCTTCCAGCCTCGTCCGACATGCTCCGTCTCCATGTATATTCAACATATGAATGATTTTTTAAAAATAAATTTGCTGAGTATAATTAATATTTTTCCAGCTAAGTACCAGCATTTCAAAAGCATTTGAACTAAATTACCATGTTGATTTTAAATCTTTTTTCTTAAATTTTTATTTGATGTGCGTTGGAAACGGGGTATATGGGGAGTATAGTCCAATCCCTATATTTTTAAAGGAAAAGTAAACGGTCGTCTTATATGCTAGAAAAAACGGTCATATATATACTTAACACATTATGCATTATTTTAAGAAAAAAAATTATTTTAAATCCTTATTTTCATTGTACAAAAAATAGTGTTTTTATTAAACATGAAAATCTCATTGAATTAATTTTAAAATATTCTCTTTATACTTGAATAGAAAAAGGAGATGCTCGCACCAAAATAGAGGCTCTGAAGAAGGTTATTCAGCTCATTCTTAACGGAGAGAAAATGCCATCTCTTCTCATGATCATCATTCGTTTTGTTATGCCTATGCAGGATCACACTATTAAAAAACTCCTCCTGGTATTTTGGGAAGTTGTTCCAAAATACACGCCTGAAGGAAAGTTGCTACAAGAATTTATTTTAGTCTGTGATGCATACAGGAAGGTGAGAATTTGAATCTCTAAGAAGTAATTGAGTTCATTTTCAAAACATTTATGTAGTTTCTCCATTTACTCTCTAAAATATTTGTATGGCTTTATTTTGCAATACTGTTTCTGTCAGGATCTTCAACATCCCAATGAATTTATCAGAGGATCAACCCTACGCTTTCTGTGTAAGCTGAAAGAACCTGAGCTCCTTGAACCACTGATGCCAGCAATAAGACAGTGTCTAGAGCATAGACACTCATATGTTAGGCGTAATGCTGTTCTAGCTATATATACAATTTTCAGGTCTGTCACTTTTTATAATCTTTAATGTAATTTTCTATCATTATTTATTTATTTTACTTCAAATAAAAACTTTGAAGTTTAATCTCTTCCTGTCTCCCTTTAATTGAAATCTCTGTCTCCCTCAAACCAGAAATTATGAGTTTCTAATACCAGATGCTCCTGAACTCATTCACAACTTCCTTGAAGGAGAACAAGATATGTCCTGCAAGCGTAATGCATTTATGATGCTTATTCATGCAGATCAGGTATTTGAAGTGTCAATACTTATTTCCTAAATTAATTTTAGAAAAAGCAATAAAGGATAAATTTCTTTTGGATTTACAAACCTGAGCTCAAATTTACATACACATTTGCATTTTTATCAATAATTAAAAATCTTTAAATACTTTAAAACAAAACTTAATTTAAAAAATAAATAAACATAAAATTTCAGGAGAGAGCACTGAACTACCTGAGCAGCTGTATTGACCAGGTTACTTCTTTTGGAGACATTCTTCAGTTAGTTATTGTAGAGCTCATTTACAAGGTAAGTTTTATTTATCATTTCCATTTAATTCATATGAATATAAAATAGCTAAGTGAAATCTCAATAAAATATAATTTTAATATCAAACTTGAGAAAACAATCCAATCAGTCCAACATTTAGAAGTCTATGTTTCTGGTAATAGGTTTGTCATGCCAATCCCGGAGAGAGGGCACGATTCATACGCTGCATTTATAACCTGCTTAACTCCTCAAGCCCAGCAGTGAGATATGAGGCAGCAGGCACATTGGTGACTCTTTCTAGTGCACCTACAGCCATCAAGGTAAAGGATGAGTTCTGAATTCAATTTTAAAAAGTTGAGAAAACTGTTAACAGCGTGATTTTAAAATTATATTGAAGCAGATAAAAACAAATCTGAGCTGGTTTTTATTACTATAACATAATGTCACTTATGGAGTTTGGTTAGGACAAAAGAAAACATTGAATAATTGATATTGAAAATTAATTCATCACATGTGCGTCTCGGATTTTTAGCTCTAATAATATTTAGTACTAAAAAATTAAACTTGTTTTTGCTATTTTTTTGTGTTCTGTCACTTATAAAACAGGCTGCAGCCACTTGCTACATTGAGCTCATTGTCAAAGAAAGTGATAACAATGTCAAGCTGATTGTGCTTGACAGATTGATTGCTCTAAGAGAGGTCCCTGCCCATGAGAAAGTATTGCAGGTAGTATTTTCACCTTGTTCCTTTAAAAAAAAATAAGTTCTGAAGGATGGGAGTTTGAATTAGTGCTGATATAGTATACAATGTTTTGATGTAAGCAGAGTAATGTTAATACTTTTTAATTCCCACTATTCATCCTGTCTTTGTATTGATAAAAGGAACTTGTCATGGATATTCTTCGAGTACTTAGCTCCCCTGATCAGGAAGTGCGCAAAAAGACCCTCAATTTGGCTCTGGATTTAGTGACATCTCGTAACATTGAAGAGGTATTCCTTTTAATGTAAATTCCTTATTTGTTTCAAATATTTTTTAAAACTATCTTTTAAAAAAGCTTTTGTTTTTCAGAATTTTTTTAAAAAGGTTTTTATTATGTCTTCTGTATTAGATAAGTACTCTTGAAAAGGCTGATAAACTTAAGAATATTTTTTTGTGAATTAAGAAATTTTATTTTTTTAAAATGCAAACCCATACTTAATTTACAACTAAATCTTTCTTCTATATTTCAGATGGTTTTGGTACTGAAGAAAGAAGTTGTTAAAACTAATAATGTTGAGCATGAAGACACTGGTAAATACAGACAGCTACTTGTTCGAACCTTGCACCAGTGCAGTGTCAAGTTCCCTGATGTTGCTGGAACTATTATTCCAGTGGTAATTTGAATTTTAATTGTATTAAATATGTTCTTAAAGTAGTTTTTTTTAAAGAATAAAGTTACTTGGATAATTTATAGTTCAGATAGATTATGTAACAACAGAATATGTCATTTGACAGCTTTTTATCTCATCAGTAGCCAGGCTCGTGGAATTTTCCATTAACAGAATGTAGGAAATAAAATTGAATAAATAATCCTTATTTATGCTTAATTTTGTCTGCTCTCAAATTTTCAATAACTATGAAACTTTTAAGGAGGAAGATACATTTTTCCAATGAAAATTCACTTCAGTATCTTAGACATTTAATTGTTTAGCTAATAAATCTGTGTTATTTCTTGATTGGTTTACTTTAAAAATGTATGAAACTTTTTTGTTTAGTTGATGGAATTTTTGGGAGACACCAATGAATTGGCTGCAGCTGATGTGCTGGTGTTTGTACGTGAGGCAGTTCAGCGTTTCAATCAGTTGAGACCTTTAGTAATTAGCAAGCTCTTGGATGTTTTCAGTACTATTAAAGCAATGAAGTAAGTTTTTTTTTAATTTGAAATTTAATTTGAGAAAAATACATGGTTTAAATTCTCTAAGTCTAAAAACAGTAATACTTTTTTTTTAATAACAGTAATCAGTATTTAAGTTTTTACACTAGCATTTAAATGCAGCATCAGAAAATGATGAAACATTCTGGTCCACCTCACTCTCTATTTAACAGTTTTCATATTTAATTAATTACTCTATAATTTAATCATTTATTTTTTGTAAATAAGACTTTTATTTCACCAATCTAGAATACATCGTGCTGCTTTGTGGATTCTAGGTGAATACTGCACATCTTCAGATGATATCCAGAGCGTGATGACACTTATAAGACAATCCCTTGGTGAAGTAAGGAGCCTTAAAGTCTGTGTTTGACTATGTAGGAAATTATATATAATTTGATGTGTGTACCAATGTTTTGGTAACTGTCAATGAATCCATTTTCGTTATAAATTACTAGTTTCAATTCAAAACACAAATTTGTTACAAATCAAATGAAAACTGGTATTTTCAGATACCTATTGTTGATGATGAGATGAAAAAGGCAGCAGGAGAGGTTAAAGAAGATGGTACGTTTTTATCTTTTAGAGAAATATTATTTTGTTGTTATTCAGATTCATTTATTTAAATTTATTGGTCCTTATGTATATTATATTTTGTCTCTCAAAAAGACCCTCCAAAAACTACCCATATTACTCTGGATTCAGTTTTCTATTATATGTAGCTCACTGTTACCCTGTTATTTATTCTGCTCTTTTACAACCAACCATTACCTTAATACAGTGGTAGCCAATATAGAGGGCATGTTGCAGTCTTGATAATAAGGTTTCAATTATATTTCTTTTTTTTATACATGGTTATGATTGCTCTGTTTAGTAAAATATTTATTATTTCCTTCAAACGTATTTTTTTATATAAATTTGAAATGAATAACCCTTGACCTTTGCAAAGTAATGAATACTAAAGTTATGGGCTACAGGTTTACTGCCTCAAATGTATTTCTCTGAAAAGATGTTTTACCTTAAGTTCAGGAAATTAAAGTGCCTTCTTCTCTTATAAATTATAATTATGAATATAAACATGTATTTAAACATGCAAACATGTTTATATTTTTCGGGGTCAGCGTGTTTGTGAACAAACATTTTCATGCTTAAAAATGAAGACCTCCAAAAACAGGTCTCTGTTGGCAGACTGAAATTTGCATGCAATACTTAAAATGTCAGTTCAGCTCAGTTTTAAAAAGTATGGTCAGAAATGTGAGAAGAGTGATTATTTTGGAAAGAATGCATTAAATGCTGCTTACCACATGTGCATTGTAAAACACTGTATAAAATAGGGAATTATTTGTTTTTATTCATATTATTTTTTTTAAATTTAAATTGTGCTGCTTTTTACTTTATGAGATTTTAAATGTCAACTGCAGTTTATTTTTGGGAAATGCGCCCCTCCCTCTCCCCCAGATAGTTCAATGTGGCCTCATGCAAAAAAGTTTTCCCACCCCTGCTTTTAGACAAATATTTATATTTTTTAATACAGGAGGCCAAATGATTTACTGATGTATATTTTTTTATGTCATAATGTTACATCATTACTTTTTTTTTAAATTAGAAATGCAAGCTGGTAGTGGTTCTGTCCAGAGGCTCGTAACTGCTGATGGAACATATGCAACACAAAGTGTTTTTAGTGCTAGGACCAATGCCAAGAAAGAAGAAGTGTACGTTTTTTTAAGAAATTAACTTTATAAGTATATATAATAAGGAATGTAATTTTGTTTAAATGTATTCTGGACAATTCTGGTAAACTTTTCATACAGATTATTAGCTGATATGTATCCTTTTAATTTGATCACAGTCCACCTTTACGTAAAGATATGATGGAAGGAGACTTTTTCATTG
This sequence comes from Ampullaceana balthica, assembly GCA_944989445.1. Classification (NCBI taxonomy): domain Eukaryota; kingdom Metazoa; phylum Mollusca; class Gastropoda; family Lymnaeidae; genus Ampullaceana; species Ampullaceana balthica. The sequence continues at coordinate 74,412 of CALYLW010001715.1, read as the reverse complement.
GTGCTGCCCTTGCAACCACTTTGACAAAGTTAGCTCTGAAGTACATCAACATTACCCAGGACAAGAAGAGACAAAATGTAAGATCACCTTGTGAATTATTGCAGTATGAAACTTAACATTACTACTACACCTTAATGGCTTGAACTCAGAAACAAGTCAAATAAAGTCATTAGTTTTTCCAAGGGCAAAAATAAAATTTCCATGCACCCAATTACTGCTATATAATTATATTCATTCTTTAAAAACCTAAAGAACTTTACAGTCTTAAAATTAACTTCAATAAAGATTTTAATGAGATATTAATATTTTGAGAACTGTATTAAGTAATTAAGTATGTTACAATCAGATTTAAGGTTCTTCTTTTCATAAATGCACCTTTCAAATTATTTTAGGCATTTGTTGCTGAAGCGATGCTAATTATGGCAACAATAATTCATCTCGGCAAGTCAGGACTCCCTACAAAAGTAAGTTCACAGTATTGTTCATAAACTAAATTGTATTTTTATCATTGACATAATTTTTGTTACTTGTGTGCTAAATAAGAAATGAAAAATCACAATCATTATTCACTGTTAGTTAATAACTATCATGAGTTTAATATCCTTTAGAGTTGATTCTATTTCTTATCTTTACATAACTGGATTGCAATACAAGTATTTTTTAAAAGTGTCATTAAAAATAATTCATTGCTCTTTATTTAACTAGCCCATCACTGATGATGATGTTGACCGTATTGCTGTATGTTTGAGGGTCTTAGCAGAAAAATCAGAACTGATGGGTGAAATCTTCAACAGTGCATGCCGGGGTTCACTGTCCTTGATGCTGGCTGCCAAGATTGAAGAAGAGAAACAGATGCAGGAGGTGTGGGCTTCATTTTTTAATAATAATTTAAGCATTTTGGAAAATTAGCCAATATGTAAGGAAACATTGAAGTTATAGTTTCTTACAAATCTATTCATCTTTCTCTGTTATGACAGCTGGCAGAAAGAAAAGTTGTTAAAGTACATGCAGATGATCCCATTTCATTTGTTCAGTTGATTAACAGAAGTGATCAAGGAGCTGGAGAAGTAAGTCTTTTAATTTTCACTCACACCCTCATGAATCAGTATGTGAATAATTTCTCCATAACTTAATTATGTATTATGTTTGGTATTGAGAAATATGAGATATGAGAAAATTGAGCCAATATTTGCAATTTCTTTAAGTTGATAGCAGATCATTAAAGTAAGTTGTCTAGTTGATATTTGTAAAATTAAAGTGAAAATGTATCTTATATCAAAACAATTTTTTTTTAAAAACATTTCAGAACATGTTTGAACTAACATTGTCTCAAGCTTTGGGTGTCAATGCCAAGAAAGATTCAGACCCACTTGGATCATCAAAACTAAACAAGGTTTAAAATTATTTTATACTTATCCAATCTTCATAAATTAGACCATGCACCCAACACCTTGCATTTTTAAAGCATTTGCTTTGCTTTTTTATGTGAAATGTAAAGTAAATATCAAAATTGTACCAGGCCCTTATCAAAATGTATTTTCAAACCTTGCTTGTTTCTCTTTCGATCAGGTTTCACAACTTACAGGGTTCTCTGATCCAGTCTATGCTGAAGCTTATGTAAATGTGAACCAGTATGATATTGTTCTAGATGTTCTCATTGTGAACCAAACAGCTGACTGCCTGCAGAATCTTACCCTGGAGCTTGCTACATTGGGTACAAAATATTTTAGTATTGGTTTTATATTGTGAAATTTCATAACTATCTTATCTCATTGCCAGCCAATTTTCATGTTAAATCTCATTTAAAAAGTGTTCCAATGGTTTTTTATAACTAATTATTGTATTGTATCTTCTCTTGTCACATATTTTATCCATGATGGCATTACACGTTGAAGTGAGGTGTTATAACTTTATGAAGATCTATTATGAGGGTGTCTGACTTACATAACAAATAAAAACAGTGTGGGAGGTGGGGTTTAAACCAGTAAATATAGCTTCTTTTATGTAGTGTTACCTTAATATTCTGGCCCTTTTGTAAGCAGGAGAGGTGGATCTGATAAATAATTAGTAAAAGAATTCCAATTGTTGAAGTTAAAATCAAATTAATTATGAACTGTTTGCATGCATTGTGTCTAGGGTTAGTGCCAACATGCCATACTTTTTGCCTCCCCCCCCCCTTTTTTTTTCCATTCCCCCCAAAAGACCTTTAGCATAGTTTTAATTTAAAAAAATCCTTGGCTGCTTCACTTGACAAGGCAATTTAGTTGCACTTGGATTAAATATGAAATGGTTAAACAGTTTCTTTGAAAATGGGGCTTGTTTTCCATTTGGGTGCTTTCTATGCCAAAAGAAGCCATGAGTTTTACTAAGTTGTAGTTAGAATGAAAAAAATCATTATTTATCTTCACAGGAGATTTGAAGCTTGTTGAAAAGCCTCAACCTTTGACCTTAGCCCCTCATGACTACTGCAACATCAAAGCTAATGTTAAAGTTACCTCCACTGAGAATGGGATTATATTTGGAAACATTGGTAACTGATATACTTATTCTCATAAATTTTCAGTTTATTATATATAAATTAGTGGGTTTTTTTCCTTTAACATCTATTTAGGTTATGTAGGAAATTTTAATTTCAAATTATCTTTATCATCTCCTTAAAATAATGTAGGGACTACTCTTTACCTAACTGCAATATTTATTTTTAGTTTATCTTATTGACTTTGAAAGCTTTATTTTTGGGCCTAAGGTTTGTGTGTTTTGTGGCATCTTTTAAAGTCCTTGTACTTTATTTTCTAAGCATAAAGAAGTGAGATAGTTATTTGTATATATATATATATATATTTATGTGAAAAACAACTTCTTTCCTGCTCAGTGTATGATGTGACAGGAGCAGCCAGTGACCGTAATGTTGTAGTGTTGAACGACATTCACATAGACATCATGGACTACATCGTACCAGCCAGCTGCACTGACACAGAGTTTCGTCAGATGTGGGCAGAATTTGAATGGGAGAACAAGGTGACAGTTAACACCAATATCCTTGACCTCAAGGAGTATCTGGAGCATGTGATGTCCTGCACCAACATGAAGTGTTTGACACCGGAGAAGGTGAGAACTCATTTTTGTTATAACAATTTAAGTTAAAGAAAATATAAATGCTTCCTCTGTAATTTATAAATTGTTCAATCCAGCACCAGATCGTCACGAGTTAGAACTGTATTGAAGTCCACGTCAGTGGCATGATTAAAAAGAGGGCACTAACATAGCACAATAACTGTTATGACTATGTTATTTTTAACCCACGCAATTAGGACATGTTTAAACTTATTTATTCCTCTAAAAATATTAATTCCAATCTTGTTTGGGTTTTTTCTTTAACCTTCCAGGAGCACAACTTTATCTTTAAAAAAAATAAAATAATTTATGGTCTTTATTTTAGCTAAATAGTGCTGCATCAGGAGAGATTTTTCTGCAGCATCTAACTTTTTTTTATTGATGCATATACATTTGTAATTTGTAGGTAGATGACTCAGATTTCAAACCTCATTTGTTAATCAGATCACAGGTGAAACAATCTTTTACCCTTGTTTTGTTTTCAGTAGAAGGAATAGGATCAAGACTCTTACTTTTTGTTTCTTTGTTGATTTACCTAAATACATCATAAATTTCCTGAATTTTTTTATTTGAAAGTCCAACTCATTTGCTTCCCCAAAAAATCATATTGCATTGTTAGTGCATGTACACAATTTACAGAATATCAGCACTTTGGGTGCAGATTATTGATAAGCTGAAGCTGAATTGGTTCCTATGAAGTAATTTTTTTACACCACTTGTCATGATTATGCATAAAAACTGAAAAAAGTTAAAACTTTTTTTTTATTACACCACCCCCTACTAAAACCAAATAGCCTATCAATCTGTTTCTTTTGACACCTCCATGCACCAAACTATCCCATCCATAATTATTGTATCCTTTTGTTTTGCTATGAATTAAGCCTGATGTAGTCATCTTTTTATTTGTCCACTTATTTATTTTTGTACCCATGTGTACCCCTCTTTGTTTGATCAGTCTTTTAAATAAAATTATTTATCAAAATCTAGATTGGCCACACACAAAAATAGTATCAAGTGTTAAAATAACAAAAAAATTGTATTGCAAATCTGCAGAGTTTGGCTTGTAACCCTTTTCAAAATTTCATAGCTGTTAAAAAGTTCTAGTTTTGTTTGTAGTCACCATGAACATCTTGACTGGAACTAAAATTGTCTAAATAGATGGACTTATGAAATGTTATTTGATTTCTTGAATTAATTTTTCTAATATCAAATTTGTATAGCTATTTTGTTATAAATCACCTACATTGTTTTTTCCAAGTGGATGTTTTTTAAAAAAAGTTTTCATTAGTATCTTCTTCTATGCCAGAGCTCTAGATAATATCTCTATGTATTGTTATATTTAAGAAAAGAGTTTCATTGAACTTCAACTGCATATTATTCGTTATTCATTTATTCCATGAAATCAATATTTTCAAAATAGAATAGTTCTGAAACCTCAGAATAGTTCTGAAACCTCAGAATAGTTCTGAAACCTCAGAATAGTTCTGAAACCTCAGAATAGTTCTGAAACCTCAGAATAGTTCTGAAACCTCAGAATAGTTCTGAAACCTCAGAATAGTTCTGAAACCTCAGAACAGTTCTGAAACCTCCATTGTGATGCAATTACTAAACCTCACAATTCTGGGGTGTTCATATTACAGTGGGACCCGGTTAAGTTGACGGCCTCGGGGTATGAAAAATGGCGCCGAGATAACCGATCATCTAGTTAAACGAAAACCAATATGGCGGCAAAATATTAACATGCACTTGAAATTTCTTTATATGCATGATGTGCGTTAATTAGTGATGGGACGATTAATCTGAATCGTATTGGAATATCAGCACCCTATTTCTTCACTCTTTCCTAAGGTTGTTAAGACCGTTCGTTTTTAAGGACCGTTTAAGTTTAAATATAACCCTTTATTGCGTTAGCACAGTTTTTTTTTCCCCAAGTACATAACTTTAACGAATTCATCTACTCCTGCCCGCCACACTGCGCGCGCAGGGTCCGCTGGTGACCCAGATTGAGCGATACTGTGCCTTGAAAGGCACTTGCGTGACTTTCCTTACAAGCTACGCAAATAAATAAACCCGCCCCGTGTAACCTACATATCCCCTCATTGTCCCTGAACCATTCTCTTCCAAACCATCTTCCTTGGGTCCATCCCCTCAGCTTACAATGGACTCAGAATTCCTTCGGTAACTTGATGCTAATCGGACTAACCAACAACAATGATGTGGGAGATTGAGAGTGGGGGTGGGTAAACTGTCTGTAGTGTATAATCTGGGGAGCATTGTTTACAGTAAGCACCCTATGATTTTGGTATCGTCCCATCACTAGCGTTAATAAATGAGAATGTATATGCACTTGTTTTTGGAGGTTTTTTTTACACAACGGCGTTGCTGTTATTTGTTTATCTATCATGACCTATATATGACTCATGACAAAGCGAACTCTTCTCTATAAAAATGTACAAAAATAAATTAGGAACTCCTTTTGAACCTTCAACTTTGACACATTTTAATTAATTCTAACCAATAGTTAAATGGCTTTTGCACACGGCCACTTCTTATTTGAATGAAACAATGAGAACAAAGCAGTAGTAATAGAGTCAAAATGAGGTAGAAGGATGAATGGTTGCCAATGAAAACAAGTCTGCACACGGTACATTTTGTTATTTCATACCAAACGAAATGTTTTAGACATGCGATTCTGCGTGCATCTTTGCTATTGGAGCGACTTAAAATAATCGAATTAACCGATGAGAAATGCAGCAAAGACAAAGAGAGAATTTTGCGGTTCCAATAAAAAACGTCGAGTTAATAGAGCTGACGAGTTAACCGGGGTCGAGTTAAGTGGGTCCCATTGTATAATTAAAATTGTTACCAAGCTATTTTTAGAACTTTGCTGCTATTGTCACACTTTTTTTCAGGCTTTGTCCGGGGACTGTGGCTTTATGGCAGCTAATATGTACGCTAGATCTATATTTGGAGAGGATGTTTTGGCCAATCTCAGTATTGAGAAACCCTTACACCTGGGCAAGGATGCTTCAGTTCAAGGCCATGTTCGCATCAGAGCTAAAAGTCAGGTAAATACAATATTCACTCTGTCTCAATTTTAGTATTGTGGAGGGCATTCTAACAAGATTAAGAGTGCTGCCGATAGTTAAAAATTAGATCTGATTAGTTTAGCTAAGTAAAAGATTATAAATTGTGTGTGACACCCCTTTAATTTTTTTTATTGAAAAGTAGAAGTAAAGTTCCAGAAACTATGAATAAAGTTAACTTTTTCATAAGCTTACGATCCTTAGTTTTAGAAAACCTCTCATAAGGCAGTACATACGTATTTCCAGAAAAAAATTCTTGATTAAAAAAGAATATTTAATTATCAATCTTTTTTCTAAAATTGTTTTAGAGCAATTGTTATAACTTATGGCTAGTTCTAGGATTCTTAAATTTCAATAAACATTAGAAAGAGATTATTATATTCTTTCTTCACAGGGCATGGCACTGAGTATGGGGGATAAAATAAATTTGTCACAGAAGAAAGCTGCAAAGATTATGGCTGGATAAAGACCTATTCCAACAATTTTCCACCTAACTTCTACTCAATGGATCATCATATCTGTTTATCATTTATTTTTGTATACTTTCCATTTGTTTGTTCTTAGATAATATTTGAAGATTTAATGTGGAGGTTTAGGCTTTGACCGTGAAATGTGATAGCAAATATGTCATTATTATTATTAACTTAACTAGCTTTAAACTAGCCACTTTCCATAATCATTCTGAACAAAAAATGTCTTATTTGTTAAAAATTTCAAGCTATTTAATGTGAAGTATGTTTCATTTCAATTTGAATATAAATGATTTGATTTAATTATTTTAAAGCATTTTATTGCATTTATTCTTATAAAAACAATTTCCTGATGTAGCACTCAAACTTGAGCTAAGGATTGTTTGTTGTCCATTGTTCATTAAAATTTGGGATACTGCTTTCAAATTTTGTATAGGGTCTTTTATTTTAAAACTAAAATAGTTAATAATTATGTTTATTTGTTTATATCATCTTAAATTATAATTTTTTTTAAAATGTGAGACTTGTAGAAAATGAACCCTTCTCAATCTATTTCATCATGAAACTTAATAAAAAGAAAAGTGAAATTTTTCAAGAAATACATCTGGTTTTGTATTCAAATAACAAAGTCATATAAATGTGTGTGAAGTATATGTTATATGATTTACACCATTTTAACTTTTTAACACACCCTGAATAAAAATGTACTTGTTTACTAATGAACAAGACCAATCAACAAACCTTAGTAAGATTCAAAGCTCAAGCCATCCCAATGTTTGCTTGCAATTTTAATTGTACTATTGGTACATTTTCATGTTAAACTTGATTATTTACATAACCAAAAATAATATTAAAAATAACACCTAACATTTTGGTGAGATTTAAGTAAATAAAATCCATCTACTTGATATCCTAAGCCTGTTATTTGAGTCAACTTTACAGTCCATAAAATCCATTGCAAGACCACATATGTAGCCAGAAAAGCTATCACTCACTATGGATACTTTAGAATGGCCATTTATTGGAGGAAAAAAGCGTTGATAAAAATAATATCTATTTATTATCTGCCTATTAATGTTAAAAATAACATTTCTTGTAAACTTGTACAGCACAATTTTATCTTATATATTTTATTAAGGAACAAAATAAGTACTATCTCCAAAATTTTTTGATAATTGCAATAAAATGGGTGTCTGTTGAAAATTCTTTGGGAATTAGAGCACCTTATCAATGAGATAAATGTAATGTGAAAATAATGTTAACTCTAGGTACAACAAAACCTCATTTTATGGGTCTTACTCAAAGCTAATTAATAAAATAGCTTTCCTGGTTCTTCACGATAATATTTCAATCTCCTCAATTGGTATTAGTCATGTCAAGCCAAACATTATTGAAATTCATGGTCTTGATCAAGTTGAAATATACAGAAATATTTTACCTCCTAGTAGAGTGAAGTTAATATCATATACTAAACACAAGTAATAACATTTTGTTTATTAAATTTAAACAAAATTATTATCAAAGAGATAATAATTATAATATTTTAATGCTTCCTTATGATCCATGTATGTCAAAGTTAGCATTTACAACAGTGAGTGTCATCTCTTTAAAGAGACAACAAAGTTTGCAACAGATCTTTTTTTTAAAAAATAATAATTTACTTTCAATTCAATCCAAGTATAAAAATGTTGCCTTAATATTTGGCTAATTATCATAAGCTTTGCCACGTTGACATTCTCTGCCCTCACCCCTTCCCAATCCAAAATCAACCTTAAATGGATTTAGCTTAGACATCATAGCTTAACTAACCCATTTGTATGTATCGTTAAACTACATTGTCCAAAATGAATTTAATTATCACAGGTTTTAATATGCCAACAATATTTAATAAGTTTAAATATTGTACTCTGGGAGAGGGAATATTTATTTTTATAATTTCCACAATTAGCCATATCCTACTTCAAAAACATTAGTGTAATTTAAAGACATAGAAAAAATTTTTTGTTCAATAATGAAGATTACATATATACACTTCACAGCCAAATAAAATCAAGTACCAGAAGCAGAAATGACTTGTTTTAAAAAATAATAATAAAATGCCTAGAGCAAACAACAATTTTGTTAACAAAATGTAGAGATGCAAAGGCTGTATGAGTGAGGCTTTTTCAACTCTTTACAGGTTGATATTAAATTTTTTATGAAAAATAATTATTACCGTATATACTCGTTCTATAGCCCGTTCGTTCATAAGCCGACCCCCCCCTCTTTTGGAAGAGAAAATTATTAAAAGTGTGTAACACGCTCCGCAAGCCGACCCCCCAAAAAATAATAAGATAGCTGAAACAAAATGTTACACATTTTTTTAAAACTACAAGCTAAATCGGCCATTATGATTGTTTACTTTGTATTACCTATCTTTGTCTTTGTGCTCTTTGATGGGCAGAGTTACCGGTATTTTAAAAAAAATTCTTTGGTAAACAGTGGCGAAAGCGTATACATTAAAATTCGTTGTTGAAAACAAAATTTGTAAAACAATTTATTAACACATTCACAAAAATAAATAAAGTGATTAAATAAGTTAAGTGCAGATGTTTAATATTATTTTATAGCTTCTGGTAGAGCAGTCAATCTTGTAGAATGTAGTCTACCTTGATGATATATAATAACAACATCGATATTCCATATACATGCAGAAATCACCTATGACCCGCTCATAAGCCGACCCCCAAACTTTTCCCCCTAGATTTTGTCCAAAAAAGGTCGGCTTTAGAACGAGTATATACGGTATATCTAAAGTATTTAAATAAATGTTAAAAGTACACAGCCAAATATTGCAGGAAAATCAAATAAAAGATTTATCTACACAAAAACAAAGCTTCTTTTCTGCAGTTAGCTCAAATTATTTTATAACTTGAGCTTAAATGTTAAAATAATGAATGGATAAGGGGTAACTATGAAATTTAATATGAGACATTTCCATCTTTTATTTTTAATTTTTCTTTCATCAGGAAAAAAATGTGCGTGAGTGGCAATATTCTATATGCATTATTAAATCGATCTTATACCAAAATTGGTTATAATAGCCATCATTATCCTTGATAAAATGTGGAGTGTTTTAAAGACTATTCCATTTGAGGAAATTCCTTTTTTCTCATTAGAGCTATATAATATAAATAAAACTTCAAACATAGCTATAGCTGGATTGGATAGAGCTACACAAAATTCTATTTTTCTTCTATATCTTACAGGTGGGTTCCAAACTAATACAAGTATCCACTCTTTGGGGCTGGGGATCCCAATTTAATTTTTTCAAGATAGAAATATTTTTAAGTACGTGTAGGCAATGTTCCCTTAGGCTGTGCAGCCGTACAGCTATCTGCGCAATAGTCTTGAGTTACTGCGCAGCAAACTTTGATAATTTATATAGGTGTGTTTGTGGGATGTAAAATTTTGAACAGAAAAAAATGGATGCTTTACAACTTTGAACACAAGTTTGTTCGTTTTTTTTTGCATGAACCAATGGAACTTAGAGAGAACATTGCCCATAGGCTAGGCAAAAAGTGACTTCTACTTGAATTGATGGACTTAAGTTGAGAGTTATATCCTTGTTTAATTATTGGAGGATTTAAAAGTAGTATAATAATATGAATTCTATTCAGTAATCTTCATGAATTCTCTAAAAGTTTTTATAATGAAATAAGCTGGATACTAGATATCCAACATTTTCCATCAATTTAATAGGACAAAAGTAATTTATCTGACTGATTTTTAATAAGGTGTCATACACAACTAAAACTAAGATTGAACCTTAAAGAATGGAGTTAGAAAATGTATTACTTACAAGAGACTTTTGTCATAGGCGAGAAATTTTCTCACCTCCAGTTTTGCTGAAGTTACCATTTTTTACGTTTTTTTGAAATTCTAAGTTATTCTAGTAGGTATGATTTTTGTGTATCATGTTTTAAGATTAATTAAATCTATGGAAATTGGGAGTAATCTCTTAATGAAAGTTCTATTCTGGAAAGTTATTTTTAAATGATTTTCCTCAATTTTAAGAAATAAGCTGTAAGTTAATGCTTATTTTGAAAGACTCATAAAGTTTTAAATTTCTTATGCAATCCTGGACAACAATAGGTTTATCAACAAAAGTTACAAATTGCTTCATAATTGAAACTGACTAAATTAGCTAAGGTTTCCTCATAAACTGTAACTGTAAGGAAAACTTGCTAAAAGATATAGACTATAATATAATACTTTTCATTACATGACATTTCTTTCAATTATAAATTTGCAAACATGAATCTTAACACATTTTTCCATAAGGTTATGGGCAACTAAATAATGAATATAAATATTTAGAAATACATCTGAGACGATCTTTTAAACTATAACAGAAAAATTAAACAACCCCGTAAAAACAAAGTTTTTGACTATAAATCCCTTAAATATGAGACATCTAAAAGTATTGATCATGTCCAAACGCGACAAACATTTACAGACTGAAACTGCCTTAACTCCCCTTTGTTAAAAAACGGAAGTCTGGTCAACTATTGCTGAACCGAGCTCAGCGTGACACGTAAAATGTAAACAAAAGTACGCCAGTACATATAGTTATACAGAAATAAACTAAAAATGCATTAATTTAATTACGGTACGTTCGATCGATCTGAAATTTTGATACGATGCATTGTTAGGTGACACGAGTCTATGTGCAAAATTTCAGCTCGATGGCATCACGGGAAGTGTCACTTTTTACTTTTGTTTTTACGCCCGACCGTGAACCCAAGAGACGGTGGTGAGGTTAATATAAGAGATTTAATAAATCTGCTATTTATGTTTACTTTATAACAAATAATGTGTTACTTGAATTAATAAACAGTTTATCTTTCTATGAATTTATAATTTTTTAAAAATCAACATTTTTAACAGGCTGCCTAAAGTCAGGTCAAGCTTCATTCAAACCAGACTTTGACTTTCTGCCTGTAACTGTAAGCCAACTTGAAAACTTGCAGTGTCAATATACAGAAAATTAAAGCTATCAAATTCAAAATTTACCGAAATGGAAGATTAAATAGAGTAATTAATCATATATTTACAGAATAATTACAATGATATAAATTATAAAAAATATTTGTAGTAAAAGATTGAAGCAGTATGCTGTTGCTATCAAGACCTAATATTTGTAGTAAAAGATTGAAGCAGTATGCTGTTGCTATCAAGATCTAATATTTGTAGTAAAAGATTGAAGCAGTATGCTGTTGCTATCAAGATCTAATATTTGTAGTAAAAGATTGAAGCAGTATGCTGTTGCTATCAAGACCTAATATTTGCAGTAAAAGATTGAAGCAGTATGCTTGCTGTTGCTATTAAGAACTAAAATTTCCTCTCATCTGATAGAAGTCTATTTCAAGTAATTTGCATTTCTAATAATGTAGATGGAATAAATCAGTATTCTCAGTATAATAACATAGCACTTTACGTCCCAAATTAAATGATGATAAATTTCTTTTGCTTTATCTTATCTTATCTTATCTGTTTACAGACGCTCCTTCTATACAGAAGATTATTGCGTCCTACGCTTATCTATGGTTTGTGTTTAGTCCTGCATTTTTATTAGAGATTTAAATGTTGATAAAGTGTTGGTTTTCCTGGATTCTTCAGGCAACCCATTCCACGCCCGAATTCCGGACGGGAAGAAGGAAAACTTGTATGTGTTTGTTCTTGCATACGGAATAAGAAAGGTGTTTTTATCCTTATGTCTATCTGAGGGTTGTATTAAGTTATCTTTTGTGTTGTATTTCTAAATTAGAATTAATTGCTTTATGTATGATTACTACTTTGCTCTTGGTTCTTCTATCCTCTAGTGTTTCAAGGTTTAATGATTTAACTAATGGTGTTATTCTTGTCAGTTTTGAATATTCTCCAGTAATGAATCTGGCAGCTCTTTTTTGAATTTGTTCTAGTTTATCAATGTTTTCTTTGGTGGATGGGTCCCATACAGAAGATGCATATTCTAGTACAGGTCTCACCAAAGTGAGGTAGCATTTTAGTTTTATATCTCTATTACATTTGTTAAAGTTTCTTTTTATAAAGCCTAAGGTTTTGTTTGATTTTTTAATAACTTCATTGACATGGGGATTCCATGATAGTTTCTCATTTATTAAGACTCCTAAGTATTTTGCATCTTTAGTTTGGGTCAGTTCTTTTCCATGAATGTAATATTTTGAATTTATTTGTTTCTTTTTCTTTGTTACTCTTAACAGTTGACACTTTTCTGGGTGGAAAGACATACTCCAGTTAGTTTCCCATTTTATCAATTCATCTAAGTCTTTTTGTAAAATTTTGCTATCTTGTTCTGATTTAATTGTTCTATAGATTATACAATCATCAGCAAATAACCTAACTTTTGTACCTGTTGAGATGTTGTTGGGTAAATCATTTATATAAATTAAAAAGAGTAAGGGACCTAGCACAGTTCCTTGTGGAACTCCTGAGTTAACCTTTATTGGTGCAGATTTAGATCCATTAATTATTACAGTTTGCTCCCTGCCCAAAAGGAAGTCTTGGATTCAGTGATGTAAGGAACCTGAGATTCCAAAGTAGTTAAGTTTTTTTAAGTAAACTAAGGTGGTGAACTTTGTCAAATGCTTTTGAGAAGTCTAGTAATATTGTATCTATTTGATCATTTTTGTCTAAGCCTTTTGATAGTTCATCTATTAAACCTAATAATTGTGTTTCACATGATCTGTTTTTTCTAAAGCCGTGTTGATGTGGGCATAGGGCATTATATTTGTCAAGGTGGTTAACTATTCTACTATATAATATGTGTTCTAGTAATTTACAGGTGATACTAGTAAGTGATACAGACCTGTAATTACCAGGGTCTGATTTATTCCCTTTCTTAAAGAGTGGAGTTACGTTAGCTAATTTCCAATCCTGGGGCACTTTACCCTGGTTTAGAGAGGCTTGAAAGAGAACTACAAGGATTGGGGACAGTTCATTGCTTAGTTCTTTTAATAACCTTGCAGGCAAATCATCTGGGCCAGTAGCTTTGTTTATTTTAAAGTTTTTTAGGAGTGAATGTATACCTATCTCATCTACAGTTATGTTACCTATTTCTTCCATTTTATTTAAATTTATTAAAACTTCTTTGTCGCCTGAGGCAGAAAAAGATGATGCAAAATATGTGTTAAGGATATTAGCTTTAGTTTCATTATCATTATAGGTTTTATTATTTGAGCCTTTTAGTGTGGCTATTCCTGAAGGTTCCATTTTTTTAGATTTGATAAAGGACCATAAGTTTTTATTGTTATCTTTGGTAATTACATTGTTTATATATTCATTTTGGAGGTTTCGACTAAGTTTTTGTGTCAAGTGTTTAATCTTTAAGTATTTTTTGTGTATCCTATATGAATAGGTAGCTTTATATTTCTTAAATAAATTCTCTTTTTGTTTGCATAGCTTTTTCAATCTAGAATTGAACCAGCATTTGTTAATTTTATTTGATATTAGTTTTGTTGGAACATTCTCATCCATTTTAGTTTTTAGATTTGTTTTTATATCTTTCCAAATTTCTTCTACTGGGCTATTTATCTAAAAAAAATAATTGATTTATACTTGCCAAAGCTATTTAAGATCATAAATCAATTCAATATTTAAACACTTTTACCATGTTACCATGTATATTATTACATAAATAAATAAAACTTAATAGCATTGATTACCCAAAAGCCCAGATGATTTTTTTAAAACAAAATGAAAAGAAAAAAAAATTTGAGGAGTGGGACAAACAATAATTTTAACATGAAGAAATAAAATAAATCTTCAACCAATTGTATCAATTATATAATTTTAAATCAAGCTCTTACTCTTAACACCCCCCCACCCCCCAAAAAAATGCTATTAATAATGTCAATTAACTTTTAGTTATGAGCCTGAGTGTATTCACATCATTTTACTGCCACTCACTTTCAAGTCAATTTACAGCTATTCCAATGTTTACGTTCACAGCTCCTTGTTACCTGTACATCACTCACACCCATTTAAATTCACACTATGAAACAATGTCAATAGGATCTGGCATGTTAAGTTGTCCTACAATTTGCAGGGCCACCTGACTGATTTCCCTCCTCCTCATCCACATCAAGGAATCCAGTAATCCGATATCCCATATTCATCAGCATAACTTCCAATGGATCAGCATTCATTCGTCTCTGATTGGCTAAAGCTGCGTCATCACTGTTGTTCACCTCTCTCTCATTCTGAGTTCCATCCTTTTTTAAAATAAAAAAAAGAGATCACAGGGTAAAATTTTTAAATGACATCTTAAAAACATGTAATTTTAAATCGTAGTTTAAAGTTTTTAAAACATTTTTGAATTAATCTAATGAAATTTTTTTTCAAGTTTTCATTTTTAAAATTTTTGTCTAAATTTCTGAAAAAATGAATACTTAAGCCATTGTTTAAAATAGAAAAAAATGTATTACAATTAATTGAAACTTTATTTTATGACTTTAAAGATTAACCCACAAAAACAAAATAAAAAATGTAACTTTTTACTTTTTACAAAAACTACAAGTATAAAAAACACTATGTAATGAGCCTGAAATGTGGAAAATTTAGGCTAGAGGGTTATTCTGCAGATTTTTAAAACATATATTTACTTTGAGTTATATCATAAATATTCCCACCACACTGACCACTTTTAGAGAAATGCTGATCTTAACATTTTCCTTCAATAAATAGTTAAAATTTGATTACCTCTGGTCTAGGACTCCATAATCTGACCACAGGATCTATACCACTGGTGGCCAACAGACATGTGCTGGGGTGTGGCTGCAAGCAGTTGACGATGGACTCATCCCCTCTCATGACACGCATAATGTTGGTGGTATTTTTGTCCCATATGAAAAACGACCCATCATCAGATCCTGCCACAATGTATTGACCGTTGCTGGAGAATAAAAGATATTAACATTTAGTATATCATATAGAATAGGACTGCAATAAAGCTTTTAAGTGAAATACAAAATACACAAACAAATTGTGTTTGTGTATTTTTTATTTTATTACCATTTAGGCTAATGAAATTTTTTTTTAATCTTCTATATCTTTTATATCTTCTAAATCTGTTGTAAAAATAATCCTTTATAGATTTAAATAGTTCAGGATCTGCAAGTCATTCTGACAAAGTACATTTAGCTACTGTTATTTGTCCACCAGCCAAAAAAAAACAACCTCTACCAATCCTTTTTACCTGCCAAAAAAATTAGCCTCCTTAATATCAGTGGTTGTATTGCAGTGCCCACAAAACCTAAGGGAGTAGTCACAAGCATTTCTCTGCAGTTCTTTCTCTTGTTCTGACTCATGTCTGGGACTAGGATGTCTCATCCCATCCTCAGGTCTGTGTTCTGAATGATCCTTAGAGCCTGGAGCTGGAAGATTCAATATACTTTGATTTGAGAATTTATTCATTTAAAACTAAGATGACTAAAATTAGCCATTGGAGGGATGCTAACACTTCCCTTGTCAGCAAATGTTCATTTAAAACTAAGATGACTAAAATTAGCCATTGGAGGGATGCTAACACTTCCCTTGTCAGCAAATGTTCATTTAAAACTAAGATGACTAAAATTAGCCATTGGAGGGATGCTAACACTTCCCTTGTCAGAAAATGTTCATTTAAAACTAAGATGACTAAAATTAGCCATTGGAGGGATGCTAACACTTCCCTTGTCAGCAAATGTTCATTTAAAACTAAGATGACTAAAATTAGCCATTGGAGGGATGCTAACACTTCCCTTGTCAGAAAATGTTCATTTAAAACTAAGATGACTAAAATTAGCCATTGGAGGGATGCTAACACTTCCCTTGTCAGAAAATGTTCATTTAAAACAAATGAGAAGTATATGCCTACGATTATTGTTCAATGGTTTCAAATACAAAAATAATTTATTACTGGCAGAATTTGTTTTCATGTCTTATAGCTTACACCTTTAAAAAAGTTTTAATTTCTGATTAAAGGAAATTTGAAGATAAAGAATTAAATTTAAATCTATCAAGGGCATACTGAGGATTGACAAAGCAGAAAAATAATTGGAAATCAAATGAACTATGTAAGGAGACTGTGGGTTAAGGTCAAGACTGAGCTTACCTTCAGTCTGTGAGAAAATGGCTGCCTTAATGTCCCTATCTAAAGTTTCACATGCATGACTTTTAGCATAGTCTGGGAAGCGGTGCTTAAAATGGTTGAGACATTCAAAGGCCTCTTGACTCCACGCCAGTTCATAGAGACAGCGGGCCAATCGGAAGTGGGCTTTCATGTGATGGGGGTCCAGTGTCAGAGCTTGGTAACAATCACGAAGTGCTGCATAAAGATCTCCATCCCTAAAGGTAGAAAAAAAAGTTTTTATGGACAGTGAGGAAACTTGTTATGTGTATTAAGTTCTAAAATACCAGCACTTGCATCTCACAGTTCCATTGCTGATGATAACTATTACAAAATTTAAAGTTTGGTACCAAAGGAAAGGAAAGTAATCCAAATAAAAAAATTAAAAATATAAATTGCGTGATTAAATATTATAACATTGATGATGTACTTCAGTGATGTCCAACCCGTGGGCCGCTTGTGGCCCACGGACCTGTCTAAAATGGCCCGCCAGAGCTTGGTACAATTTTACAACAAAATAAAATTAAAATAAAATATTTTTTTTAAAAAAGTAATTAAATAAAAAATAAAAGACGACCTTGAGAATTGTGGGAGAAGTGTTGTGTTGTTGTATTGACATTGTATGAGCGTGCAAGGACTTCACCTAGTATGAAACACGTGGTTTGTGATGTGAACTGTAGGCGTGCGTGGTCAAGGACTGGGAGGATGGCTGACCAGAGATAGATGGTTCAAGAGGCAACCGAGGTGGATTGTACACTTGATTACAGTGGATTGTATAGAGTGATTAAAGACAGTTGTTAACCAGAACACAGTGTGTTTAAGTCATGTTACTTTTTTTTTGTTTTTTTTTGGGTCCCATAACCTTGTGGTCGTTATAACCCCGTAGTCGTAGGGGGTTCTAATGTTTCCATTAGAACATTCTCGGGCTTGCTAGACATGGCGGCGCCCATCCCTCTCCATGTCAGCGGAGGACTTTCTTAGCGTTAGTCATTCATCAACATTTTTATAGTGGCTTTAACGTGGAATCGATCCCACGCCCCTCAGCTTGTGAGGCGAGCGCACTATTGACTTCGCTATCCAGCTGTTACTTTACCTATCAGTTATATTACATGGTGTCAGAAGTAAAGGACCTCAAGACTATTTGAAGTACTGACGCCATAACTATTGCATGGTGTCAGATGGACCGACTACACCCGCCACAACCACTGGAGCTACATGGAAACATTGCGGCCAACTGGAAGAGATTTAAGCAGTCTTTCCAGATATTTAACATAGCCAGTGGACTCGACACAGAAAGCAAAGAAGTGCAGAGCATGACACTGCTGCATGTAATAGGCCAGGAAGCGGTAGAAGTGTACAATATATTCCAATGGACTGGACAGGAATGTTACGATTGTGACACAGATTTTCATTCACTGAAGTATTTGTTAAGAAAATTCGAGAATTATTGTTTGCCAAGAAAGAATGTGACAGACAAGAGAAACATGTTTTTCTCCAGAAAGCAAGGTGAGGGAGAAAGTTTCGATAATTTTATAAAAGACCTTAAACTTAAAGCAAAGTCTTGTGAATTTGAAAATTTAACAGAGTCGCTAATAAAGGACAGAATTTGGGCTGAAGTAAATAATGAATATCTCAGGGATAGACTACTGAGAGAATTAGACCTCAATTTACACAAGACGGAAATTATCTGCAAAGCGGCGGAAACATCAGAATGGCAACTCAAAGCATTGAAAGAAGAAAAGAATGTTCAAGCAGTGAACTCAAAGGCATGTGAGAAATCAAGGACGCACATGACAACAAATCAACATGTCAAGCAAGCTGTAAGGTCAAGTACACACATAAAAGCAGGCAAATGTAAATATTGTGAAAAAAAACATGAACCTAGAAAATGTCCTGCTTATGGGAAGTTATGCCACAACTGTGAAAAATTGAATAATTTTTCTGCTGTATGCAAATCAAAACTTGTAAAAGTTGTCAACTGTCAACTAAAAGATCACATGGAATATAGTCAAGAAACATTCTGCATCGGAAGTGTGTCCACGCAACGAGTGATGAATGAAGAGCAGTCGCCACGCTTGAACAGAGGCCAGTAGTGTTCACACTGGAATCGGGCGCACAAGTAAACATTATGCCACACAGATTGTTCAGTCAACTTAGAATGGGAAGAATGCAGAAATCAACAGCAAGGCTCACGACATACAGTGGGGAAACATTGCCTGTAGTAGGCAAAACATTATCAAATGCTCTGTGAAAGACAAGACAGAGAAGCTGGAATTTCAAATAGTCAAGACACACTCAAAGCCGATCCTTGGTCTTCAAGCTTGTCAACAACTGAATCTGATCAAAATTGTTGGCGTAATAAGCAACAAATATCAGAGATCCCAACAGAAGAAATATTACAAGGAATCAGACAGAATCAATAGACATACACACTCTCAGCGTGTTAGCAACGCAACGATTCAGAAAAAATCTAAAGGCTCGTGGCAGCCAGCAGTTGTCGTGTCGGCAGCAACGACGCCAAGGTCATACAATGTTAAGAATAACGATGGTATGACATACCTACGAAACAACAACATGCTGAGACAGGCATTTTGTGGAAGGAGAGGTGTGACAGATAATTTTGAGTACGACACCCAGAAATAGAGCACGAAGAACACGCTCCCAGCGTTGGTAGAAATGGGTCATCAGCAACAATCGCAACTCAGCTTGCGAAGTCAACAGCAACAACAAGATACGGGAGACAGGTGAAGCCACCAAAGAGATACCCACACAAAGAGACATAAAGGTGTGCTGTGCTTTGAAAGGCATTTGAAGATTCAGTGTTAGAATTCATGTACTGAATTGTTCGATGGTTTTCATTGTATTATTGTCTGATTGATAATCTGGGTCATTCGTTTTGTTAGAAGGGAGATATGAGAGAAGTGTTGTGTTGTTGTATTGACATTGTATGAGCATGCAAGGACTTCACCTAGTATGAAACACGTGGTTTGTGATGTGAACTGTAGGCGTGCGTGGTCGAGGACTGGGAGGATGGCTGACCAGAGATAGACGGTTCAAGAGGCAACCGAGGTGGATTGTACAGTTGATTACAGTGGATTGTATAGAGTGATTAAAGACAGCTGTTAACCAGAACACAGTGTGTTAAAGTCATGTTACTTGACCTATAAGTTCTATTACAGGAACTTAGTAGAGAGCACATGAGCATTGTGGCATTTTTAATAAGGTGGGGTGCCGCAAAGGAGGGTGGTGGTTTGGTAGATTTATGTTCAGGGCCTCCCAAGTCAACAATGGGGAAACGTGTGGTAACCTGAAATCGGATACTAACAGTCTCCTTTCTGCTGCTTTGGCCAGAGCGTGTACCCAACGGCTATAAATACCAAAGGTTTTTGGAAGGATGCTTGGGGAGCCTAAAGAATGTTATAGGGGTCTGTAGCTACCTGGGTCATGGTAAAAATGCCCCTGTCTCCCAGGATTGGTTTTGATTACATAGATAGGCAACCGCGGCAAGTTAAGGTCCGTTCTTGAAGGAACGTTAATAATAGAACAAGGGTAATCAAAATGACACTTAGGGTACTATAATACTCACAGATAACTGAAGAGGAATATGAACCAGTTGAAATTAAACCTGCCTGGGGTCGGGGTGGGGGGAGATATGTCCATCCTGTATTTTTAAAAAGAAATCAAACCAGTAACTGGTTGTTAGTTCATCGGAGTATGACCCATTCTGGGAGTAGAAAAGGAGAATAAAAGCTGTGTCTGTGGTTAATAGTGAGTATGACCCATTCTGGGAGTAGAAAAGGAGAATAAAAGCTGTGTCTGTGGTTAATAGTGAGTATGACCCATTCTGGGAGTAGAAAAGGAGAATAAAAGCTGTGTCTGTGGTTAATAGTGAGTATGACCCATTCTGGGAGTAGAAAAGGAGAATAAAAGCTGTGTTTGTGGTTAATAGTGAGTATGACCCATTCTGGGAGTAGAAAAGGAGAATAAAAGCTGTGTCTGTGGTTAATAGTGAGTATGACCCATTCTGGGAGTAGAAAAGGAGAATAAAAGCTGTGTCTGTGTCTGTGTCTGTGGTTAATAGTGCAATTCACTCAAAAAGAAATTCTGAGAGACAGCAGGAACGATTTTTGAGAGGACATTTTTTTTGTAAAAAGAGAAAGCCATTATGAGAAGTAAGAAACGAAAAGTTACAGAAGAGAACCGTACTTTTAACTCTTCATGGGAACTCGAATTTTTGTTTTCTTTGTTGAAAAGCCAGTGTGTTTGATTTGTCATTCTACTATTTCTGCTATCAAAGAGGCAAATCTGCAGAGACACCACAAGTCAGTGCATGCCAATTTTGATAACGATTATTCGAAGGGAACAAAGCTAAGAGAAGACAAAGTTAGTTCTTTAAAGAAGAATTTAAATGCCAGCAAAATGTTTTCCATCGGATTTTGAGTTCAAGCTATTGTGCTACTGAAGCGTCTTCTAATATTAGCTGGTTATTAGCAAAGAAACAAATCTTATATAGATGGTGAGACGGTCAAACTTTGTTTTCAAGAATGTGCTGATTCATTATTTTCAGAGTTTAAAAACAAGGAAGAAAAAGAAGAAACAAATATCTTATCTTCAGCTTTCCCCCCAAACTGTTGCAAAGCTTGTTGAAAGTATGTCCGGGAATATATTGGAGCAGTGGCTTACTGATTTAAAAGCCACCTCTAGTTTCAGTCTGGCATTGGATGAGTCATGTGATATCACTGACATGGTCCAACTTATTGTTTGGATTAGGTTTGACCAGGGGCAGACATTTCAAGAACTATTGACACCAATTCCATTGAAAATTACAACCCATGGTGAGGATGAGCAATGAGCATTTGGAGAACTTAATAAGAGCAGCAGTTACTGAATACAAACCGCAAATTAAGAAGATTGCAATTACAGCTCAAAGCCAAATATGGCATTAGAGATGTGAGACAGTTTTTATTTAAGCTATTTTTTATATTGATGAGGAGATGCTGTTACATAAGGTAAAAAATATTTATATATTTAATAATTTTCTAAAGACTTGCGGCCCCTGACTACATGGGGGAACTATATTTGGCCTGAAGGGTCAAAAAGGTTGGACAGCACTGATCTACTTGTTTAGGTTGTAAATAGTTTATTCTTACTAATTCAATAGTTAAGTTTGAAAATGTAAATATGCAAGGAAAGACCACACAAATTTATAATAGAAAAATTATATTTTACCAAAGATAATGGTTCATTTCCAAAATTGTGTTTATTTATTGTTTATTACTTGCAATAATTCTGTTGCAACTGATTAGCTGTTAAACAGCTAGGAGAATATAATTTCCTTTAAATTCTTATATTTCTACTACAGTCTTGAAGTCTGAAACTATAGTTTTGTCCCAGAAATTTAATGAAATACAGAAATTTTTAACAACTTTTGAACATCTGAAGATGATCTAGATATCTGAAATTTGCCATTAAAACCTCTTCTGCTGTCTTTTGTGCTTGAAACAATAAAAAAAAATTAAATTGTGGTTCATAAGAATTTAATTAAATGAGAGCAATTACCATTTTCTTTTTAAATAAGCTGCAGCTCTGTTTCCATACAAAACTGCACAAGTATTGCACCTGGCAATAGCCTGATTGTATACATCAATAGATTGTTTGTATTCCTCTCGTTCAAACAAAAGATTTGCATGCTTCTTCAGACTTTCAACAAGTGGAGTCAACTGCTTTGGCTCACCTTTATGCCTGAAATGATGGTACACTTTAACAAAAATTAATAATACATTTTTTAACCTTAATTACAGCTAACATTTCAAATTTTTAAAATCTTACAAATAATTAGTGCTAGTTTCTACTATTTATTAAATTCAAATAATATTATCAACAATGTCATAATGTGCAATAGAACCTCAGGTTACGAACTTAATTCATTCTAAAACTTGAATCGTAATCTGAAACATTGGTAAACATTGAAACCAATGAAATAATGACAATCCCTTCCTATGTGAATAATACTTTTTTTTAATTAACCTTTACCTGTCAAAACTTAAAGAATTTGAGTATTGCATAAAGAAAAACAGAAACACCAAATAAATTAAATGTAAAAAAATTAATTTAGTCTATCTTTCTTATCAAGAAAGCGATCATGAAAAATTCGTTACATTCTAAGACCAATGAAAGCAAGGCTGCACACGCTTGCAAAACTAAGGCATGGGTTAGCGCTAAGCGATTTTATCACAAATGGTCTTTGTGATGTACAAGATCGTTTGCCAGAAACGTTAAATCTTGCTCAGTGGCGGATTAAGGGGGGCTGACTGGGTTAAAGCCTGGGGCCCCTAATTTGTTAGTGGCCCCCAAACTTATTATATTGTATAATAAAGGTGTGCAAATGTCTGCTTAAATCCATAAAAATATCATAAATAAAATCTCGTCTTTTTATCCCAAGAAAATGTCCAAGGGTAAGAAATACCAGAAATTGTCATGCATTTGTAAAAACATCTAAAATTTATATGCAGAAAAGAGGAAATCTAGCTAATGTAGGGTACCATTTATGTAACATTTATTTAAAATGATGTGATTTTACTTAAACTCATTTCCCCTTGATGTAACTAAATGCGTTCTTGGGGGGTGCCTTGAATCGGTCCCAATGTGCCCCAATGCATATCAACACACTCTTTCATTTTTAGTTAAAATGAATGAAACTATTGCTTTCCTCAAGACTTCAAGCAATAGCCTGATTATACGTGATTACAATATTTTAAAAAATGAAGTTTTTATTTTGTTTCACTTTCAAACCATGTGTACTTTATCACAGTCCCATTCTGTATGTGCTATAGTTTGGTACGTCTATAACTAGTATGTGTTCACAGTCCCATTCTGTATGTGCTTTAGTTTGGTACGTCTATAACTAGTATGTGTTCACAGTCCCATTCTGTATGTGCTATAGTTTGGCAAGTCTATAACTAGTATGTGTTCACAGTCCCATTCTGTATGTGCTATAGTTTGGCAAGTCTATAACTAGTATGTGTTCACAGTCCCATTCTGTATGTGCTATAGTTTGGCAAGTCTATAACTAGTATGTGTTCACAGTCCCATTCTGTATGTGCTATAGTTTGGCAAGTCTATAACTAGTATGTGTTCACAGTCCCATTCTGTATGTGCTATAGTTTGGCAAGTCTATAACTAGTATGTGTTCACAGTCCCATTCTGTATGTGCTATAGTTTGGCAAGTCTATAACTAGTATGTGTTCACCCGAGGTGCCGAAAAAAGTATTTATTCTTTATTTTTCGCCGTTAATGTTTTAGCATCATTAAACATAATTCATTTCTCTATGTATTTATCTTTTTATTTTTGAGACATATCAATGTTTAAAAGAAAAGAAAAATATTTTTCTAATGGAATTAAAAGCTGAAGGACGTTATTACTCTTTTATCAGTAAGCACAGAAGAAAATAATGAGTAAATGGTTCACTTGAATGAAATAGATGAAACATATACATTTTTATTTTATCCTTTATAAAGCACGGTTATGCTGTAAAGAGCATACATCGTTTAAAAATTTTTTTTTAAAGATTTACTACGATTTACCTCTTATTGGGCAAGTCAACTGAATGATCACTAGCTTTATCCACAACAGTAGATGATGATGATGGTGATGAATAAAAAGGCCTAGTGGTAGATGACGAAGACTTGACAACTCCATTAGTACCATTAGCATGAAGGCTGAACCCATTGGTTGGAGGGGCTAGATTTTCTGATGCAAAAAAAATGGATCTCAACAACAAAAAAAGAATAGAAAATTAATGGAACTATTGCATGGAGTATGGAGGACAAAATTTACAGCCACCCAGTTAATTAATTATGACTTAATAAATTTGTGCCCATAATTTACCTTTAACAATGCCATTACTGCCCAAAATGGACAGATCAAATCTCCTTGGCCTCAGCCTCTTGTTGACATCAAATAAATAAATCTGCTCTCCACCAAGGTTTACCAAAAGCTCTGAGCCGTCAGGGCCAAAGGTCAGGTAGGTTGAGGCCAAAGTGCGATAGCGTTTCTTGTAGTCTTGTTGCTTCTGTGGCAAGTGACCTTGAATGGAAGAAACATAAATGAGGTAAATATTTATGCTGGCAATGATCCCCTGCCTAAAAGATGTTCCTATTTTTAGTTACCGTAAAAATTGTTTTCTATTTGATTAACAATATCTCAAGTAGACTCATTTGATAAACAATATGTCATCTGTAACTAACGTATATACTCGTTCTAAAGCCGACTTTTTTTGGACAAAATCTAGGGGAAAAGGTTGGGGGGTTGGCTTACGAACGGGTCATAGGTGATTTCTGCATATACATTGAATACCGGTGTTTTTATTGCAGATCATCAATAAAAAGCCCTCCAGCGAATGAATAAAAAAATTACACCCATCTTCTCTTTTATTCAAATCTCTTTGTTCTTCAACCTAAACAAAAGTTAACAATCATAATGACCCAGTTAGCTTGTAATTGTTTTTTAAATGTGTACCATTGTGTTTACGCTGTCCTATTATTTTTGGGGTCGGCTTACGAGTGGGTTACACACTTTTTATACTATTCTCTTCCAAAAGACGAGGGTCGGTTTATGAACGAATGGGCAACAGAACGAGTATATACAGTACTTTGGCAGGTTAATGCAAGGCTAATCTCTGCTACTGATTTATTATTGAGAATTGCCTGCTATGTAATATTGAGCACATCCTGGTGGCAATGAATAGACTTCTCCTTCAATGTCTTCCAGGTGAGGGTGATCCCAAGGATATCTGTCAAACAGAATAAAGCAAACAGATTTACTCATGTGGTACAGCGGATCAAATCACTCTTTAATAGTGAATGATATTTAGACATTAAACAGCAGCCAAATGGCACAATGAAACACATCTGGAATCAGGTCAGAAGATTGTCTCATCAATTGTTCCATTTCCAACCCCAACTTTCAGTAAAATCAGCAAAGTTCATCCCTGATCCTAGGGTGAGGGTAACAAATACTGCCACCACAAACTCATAGCAAGGCAGTTGTAACTGGTAAAGAGGAAGCAAAATTTAAATCACTAAATATGAAAGATATCATTTAAACACAATGATATTCACAATTTGATTGAGCCTACCTGTTAACATTATCTCCAGGTATTTGCATACTGCTACAGCTTAGCATTCGCCTATCATACACTCTGATGTAAGGATCATTGGCTCCTACAGCCAACATTTCAGGCCTAAGGGGGTTGATGGCCAGACACTTAGCCTCAGCGTACTGACCCATGTGTGCATTAAGATTGATCAGGATGTTATTTGGAGCTGAAGTCGTTGTACTGGTACAGCGGAGGTCAAACTGCCTGCAAAAAATTTTTTTGATGAATTTAGGAACTATTAAGCACTTTTGATCAGATCAGAGTAGCCATTAGGTAACAGCATTTATTCAATTTATTCTTTTTTTTTAATCTAGGAGATATTTTAATATCAAAAGTTAAAATAAGTAGAACACATGTAAGCTATATTATATTTAATTAATAGTATTTTTAAGATGTTTCACTGTCATTTGGCAAGCTCAAGGGTTGCCAAAAATTGAGACATGGCACCCTGGTGTGTGGCATTGCCTTTAGACAGGGGAAAAACATGATTTAATAAAAACCTCATCACTTTACCCCAATATATATCTGTTGGAACTTGATATATATGTAGTAAAAGCCTAAATATGGAAAAGATCCAACATTTTAAAAAAAAATCTAGTAGGTTCTGGCCTAGCGTAACAAATGAACTTAATACATGTGAAACCCTGAAAATGATGCTTTATCACAGGAAACATTTTGCCTCCCCCCCCCCACCTCCACCACCGTATCCCCGCTTCTTTTTACCTAAGGTGGTTCTAATTATAAACTGTTGGACTGCTGATAATTATTACACATTTTAAAAAATATTTATATTCATTCCTTATTTGGTGAGTAACCCTTCCAGCAATATGCAGGTGTATCAACATCTCCAATGTTAACAACCCTCTGGGTGTTAATGTATTGTAAGGATGGGCCCTTTTGTGTTTTCGTTCATCAGGGGAAGGTATCTAGCACCCACAATGTGAAATGTAAGTTTCTTAACTTAAAAGAAACTTACATAATGGTGCCATCTTCAGCAGCACTCCAGAAGATGTATGGTATGTTGGGGGCAGTGGCAATTCTCTTTACCCTTCCAAGGTGATATGTAAAAACATGAGTGGTCTCTTTCCTGTTCAAATCATGAACATTGATGCGATGATCAGCCGCACCAGTCACCATCAAAGAGTCATTTGAATGAGGCAAAAACTGAAGAATGAAAAAAACGAAGCGTTCAAACCTCACAAACTGTGATTTTTACTTTTGCTTTGAAAAGATTATAAAAAATAATTCAACCATCATAATTCACATTAAAATAGTGTTACCTTGACTGAAAAGATATTGCCTTGATGTCCAGTTCTGACTTTAGAAATTGTCTTATATTTAAATGGATCCCAAAGAATGACATGAAGATCATCTGACCCGCTGGCCAGTATGCTGTAAAAGAAATGTAAATAATAAAAACCTAACAACTGCCTATAGAAATTTTATGGGTAATTTTTAAGGTTGTTAAGACCGCTCTTTTTTGAGGACCGGTTAACCTTTCAAAAAAAGACCGGTTAACCGGTTAGCCGCTCCGTATTTATACAATTTATACTATGTTTAGTGCACCAACAAGAGAATGGATCAAATTTTCCCATCGCGTCATTTGATTTGACATCAAAGAGCCCGTGATGTACCGACTCTAGTGTTGCTGTCAAAACAGCGAATTCAAAACATTAAAAAAATTATTTTAAAAAAAAATCCCCAACAAAGAATTAAACTGTAATGATATTCAATTTTTATGTAATAATAGTATTAAAACGGCATATTATAAATGTCAAGTCAGTTTGTTTTTGAGGACCGGTTAATCATTTTTATAAAAGCCCGTTTTACTGAAAGGAATATTATTATTATTAAGAAAACGCTTTGATTTTGACGTCACGGTCGCTCGCGTGTTGGCTCTGGTATTCTGCCGTAACACAACAAAAAATTAACTCCGGGTAATAAGCTAATATACCACGTAATAAGCTAATATACCGGCTAAATGAAGTTACGGTTAACCAGTCCTGATAAAACGGAATAAACAGTGATAATAAGATGGAATTTATTTAAATTAAATACCATATTATGTTTCACTCGTCAACTTGCCAGAATTATTGAATTTTGCCGCGCACACGACGACCAGGTGGGGTTGAGCTACACTCGCCATTTTCCAAGGCATGCTCTGACTCAATTTAAAAAGAAAAATGTTCCTTCCCCCAACCCACTGTAGATGTATAACAGTGGGGGAGGGGAGGGAAGGTGTCTCTTCTCGCGGTCTTGTATTGGTATGTCAAAGCAAGAGGCTTCCTTTTATATAAACATCAAAGACCTTTCAAGCCTTCTAGCCTTCCCCCCCCCCACCACCCTCATTATCCCTAACTAGAAAACTCCGTAACTTGTCCAACCCCCCCCCCAGTCCCTTTGATTTGACCGTCGTTCTCATGAAGCTCTCATACAGTGCCTCGACAACTAAGCAAATTTTAAAAAAAATTTTTTAAAGCACTCCTTAGCCGTAGGCGAAGTAGACTAATAGTGATGACGTGTATATTATTTAGATACCGGAATAGGGAGAAAGCGATTTGAAGTCAACTCAACACAACAAAAACAACTCCTGGGTAAAAAGCTATTACAGGCTAATTGAAGTTGCGGGGGGCTTATTGAATTTGCGGTTAACCGATCCTGATTAAATCGTACCGGTCCTAATCTGAGGACCGGTTAACCGGTTATTCGGTTAACCGCTAACAACGGCCAATATTGATGACGAGGTGAACTCGAGAATCTCAAAGGCCAGCGCAGCATTCGGTAGATTGCATGACAGTGTCTGGAACAGAAGGGGAATCAGCACCCAAACAAAACTAAAATTATACAGAACTGTAGTGCTTCCTACCTTAATATATGCATGTGAAACTTGGATTGTATACCAACGCCATGCGAGGTTGCTGAACCACTTCCACACCAAAAGCCTTAGAAAAATTCTCAATATAAAATGGCAGGAAAAAGTTCCAGACACCGAAATATTAGCCAGGTCAGGACTCCCCAGCATCCACACTATCCTCATGCAAAGCCAACTACGCTGGGCGGGGCATCTAGTGCGCATGCCCGACCATCGCCTACCCAAGAGGCTCTTCTATGGTGAACTTACCGAAGGGCATAGAGCACGCGGAGGTCCACGTAAACGCTACAAAGACGCACTTAAAACTGCTCTGAAGGCCTTTGACATCGGACATGACTCCTGGGAAGCAGCAGCCAGTAACCGAGCCCACTGGCGCTCTACGATATGGAATGGCGCAGCTGTCTGTGAAGCTAATAGACAACAGGCTGCCAACTTAAAACGCCAAGCCAGAAAGGAACGTAACAAAAACCCACCTGAAGGGACCGCTTCTATCTCTTGTCCGACATGCGGACGCCTCTTTCGTGCAAAAATAGGGTTAATAAGCCACCAGAGAACACATGTGGCGGCCCAGCAAATATGATGAGAGTGGTCATCGTCGATCACGACGGACGAACAACAACAACCTTAGTAATTTTTAACTATGAAGTAAATTTTTTAACAGATTTTAAAAAGGTCAATTTGGCTAGCCTTTAATAAAACTTAATCACTCCAAAAAAAAATCAACACAGAAATTTGATGAACTATGCACAATAAAGAGATGATACTTTTACAAACCTGCCACTTTCATTCCATTCCAAACAGTTGACACAGCCTCCATGACCCTGTAGGAAGTAAATCAAATTGATGTAAAATAAAATATTTTAAATTTCAAGTTTAAAAGAAATTCTAAGAAATCCCATTGATCAATCATCTCCTAAAAAAAAAGTAATTCAAACATAAGTGAACAGTTTACCTCTAGTTCTTTTTCAAGCCCTAAGCGTTTGACTAACTCTGCAGTGACTTGTTCATAACGCTGAAATTTAATTTGAACATCATCCTGCCAAATGCAATTGAAAGATATTTAGATATATATAGTTACATGAATTTAACAGATAAAATTCATGAAAAAAATCCATATTGATTGATAAGCTTAAACTTTACTTAGAGATAAGCTAATGATCTAAAAAAATAGCCTGTATTCTCATTTTTAAGACAAATATGTAACATGAAAATAAGTCAAAATAAGTTGTTCTAGAACAAGTATTACATCCCCCAAAAAACTGAAATCTGTGTGTGTGGTGTGCATAATAAAATATAATTAAACTATTTTATCTACCATCATAACAATTTTAAAAAATTAATTTGTCTGACAAATAATTTTCTCATCATTTTAGTAAATTAAAAATGTTAAAATAGGTAATTAATATTCTATGCTATAAAAGTACAGGTAAATATAGCAAACCTTTATTTCCCTTTCAATTTTCCTTTTGAGCGACCACATGGTGAGTGCCCACCACCTCCACTTTGATGGTTCTTGATCTAAAGTTCAAATTTGAAACTAATATGGTTATTAAATCTAATATGTAGAAATGCTAAGTTTGCTGCACCGAAACTTCTATGGAAAAAAAAGCATTTAAATTAAATTGTAATTTTCTCTATGATATATTACAGATGTTCTTTCTATACAGAAGGTTATTGTGTACTAGTCTTTTTATTAGAGTTTTGAATGTTGATACTGTGTTGGTTTTCTTGGTTTATTCAGGCAGATATTTTACGCCAAAATTCTGTATGGGAAGAAGGATTTGTATGTGTTTGTCTTGCAAATGGAATTATAGTATATCTGATGAATTAAGAATTTAAAAAGTAATTAAATTTTAAAAGTCAAAGTAATAAGCAAAGACTAGCTAATATTACAGACATTACAGACACTGATATGTTTAAAAACAAGCTGAATTCTTTATTAAAACAAAGAAGTGTGGGGGGGAGTCAGACAGGTTTCTGTTCACTGTTGCCGAGTCCTTATTAACTTAGTTTTGGGATATAATATTCATGAAACTCAGACTTAACTGTCAACTGGGTAACAGCAAAGAAAACAGTGTGCTCCATAGACATAGGCCCTATATGGTATTTTTGGCAACCATCTTTGTTTTTTTTTCTATTTTAATTTTAAAAAATAGACTACTAAACCTAACCCTCGCCTAATCCTAAACCTAACCCAGACCCTAAAAATACCACCTAATTACATTTATCGATAAAAATAATAACATTTATTTCTGCAATCCTCCAAATCCCGGTCCCAAATTATTTTGTGTGTGTTACCATTCAGAAACATCTCAGTTATAAACTGTTACGCCATTATTCATGCTATTTTGTTAATCAGTACATACTGCAGCATAATTTCATAAATTTCACAAACACTGGAACGCATTATCACTAATCATGTGTTTGGGGACAACAGTCATCACAGACCCTTGGCTAGGCTATTAGAATATCGCTTGCATAAACTTAAACAACGGGGTGTATGGTCACGCAGTTGTTGTGCATGCTCACGAGTTCGTTCATTCAGTACACAGGGACAATCGCACTGAAACTATCTAAGGACTGTGGATGCAAGCGAAACGTAAACTTTGGTATCAGAGTAGTACAAGTTGTGCTCTGTTTGCAAGCTACTTGTCGGCCTTTCAGTCACAAACAGAACGTTTCTGGCAGCCATTGTAATTTTTTTTCTTATTCTGAAAAGCGGATACGTTGATTAAATCTATTTAAATAAATTGAGATTTTAGAATTAAAACACACATAAATAAGCCCAGATCTATTAATATCATATTATATATGATATATAAAATATTATGAAGAGTTTGTTAAAATATTATAGCGACTTAGTTTTTTCGAAGTGTTTACTGCTAAGAGTACTAAGACTAGTCGTAGCAAGTGTTAAAAACATTAGTTTCCTGGCTAGTGTTACGACTAAGGCTGTCAATATTGTTGAAAAAAGCTGCCAGGGTATCCGTCCAAAATGCATCAAAATTTTTGCCGCCATGCCCGCAATTAGCCTTATACTTCTTTGTTTATTATGGGAATGCAAATTTAGATGTAATGAATCAGCGATGTAAAAAGGATGACATTGAAATAATAATATAGTATAGTGGTGTAAAAACAATGAGCAGAGGGGTGACGAGGTGAATTTTTTTTTGGGGGGGGGGCTAAACAAAGTATTTTAAAGATAAAGGGCAGTAATCCTATGATAAAATGGCGGGTTATTTCTAGTTTATAGCTGACAACTGTTGTAGTTAACCAAACTTTCTGGGACTTGCCCTTACTGAGTGGACCCATCCCCCAGCATTTATTTTTGTTATTACAGTGAATATCATTCAACGATTGAAATATATATTTTTTTTAAAAACCTAATAATAGAGCAGTTGTTGTTTTTTTTAAAGTATGTTCCAAGAAAAAAAGGTGATCAAAATGCATTGTAGTTTGTTGGGACCGTGTTTTTTTTACGATTGACAGTTATTTCTTTTTAAGTGCTTTCGTGTTAAACGTATTTCACAGTATATATTTCAAACGAAAATTTTTAATTTCATAAATTATTCGCGAGCCGTTTGGCATAGACATTGCAGTAAAATTTTCACGGGTACCCGGGCGCAATTTCACTACCAGAATACCCGTTGACAGGCCTAGTTACGACTAATCATAAAAATATGGTATGTGCTTACAGTTACGACTAAAGCTGCATTTTAATTATGCTAATACTAATACTAATAATTTTTATTTTTGATTCGCGAGTTGATCGGCATCACACACAAGAGAGGTAAACACGACGTCACCAACGGACGAGGCGAGGCGTGAGTTTTTAAACTAAGGAAAAATACCTCACTAACTTTAACGAACAGTTTAACCGGTCCTCTTATTTAGCATGGTTAATCACGAGTCCTCACAAACAACAAAAACGAATTAAAAATTCACTATAAACCATCAATGTTTACTTAATTGTTTGGAAGATTTTTTTTTACAATTCTCTGAATTGAAGGCATCCCGAAAAAGAGCTGAAGGCATCCCGAAAAAGAGCTGAAAGCAAGCGGGGGAAGCGGGCTATGAAGTCATTATCAGACGACGCGAGGCTAAAATTTAATGCATCCTCTCGTTGGTTCTCAAAGTCAAAGTATAAGGAAAATACTGACCAGCGGTCTTAACAACCTTAACTTTGCCTTAGTTCAAACCCTAATGAATGCCGGCGAATTTGTTGGTTTTTTTTTGTTGTTTTTTTTTAAATTTAATTTCGTAGCAGAAGTTTCCTGGCTAGTATTAGGACTAGTCGTAGCACTAGCAA